>CAKAOI010049890.1:0-138022 GCA_916701655.1 Sebastiscus albofasciatus
GCTATTCTGTATTTCAGAGGTTATTACTGGCTCACTTTTAAAGCTAGAGTAAAGATACTGGCATCGTATGAAACTATAAAAAACAAAGGAATCCGTCGGTACCAACCGTGTCATACTAGCTTGTCGGGAAGGAGGTTAAATAACGCTCCAAACTTACACTGATTTTTGGTTAGGAAAAACAGTCATGGCCATTTTCAAAGGGGTCCCTTGACCTCTGACCTCAAGATATGTGAATGAAAATAGGTTCTATGAGTACCCACGAGTCTCCCCTTTACAGACATATGTGTCACAGATGCAGTGACACAAAATCCAGCAATTTTTGAAGGCAGTAAAAGTGTGTGGTGAGGAAATATGACCCTGAATACTTTGGATTCATAATGGCAGGCAGTGATGGGTGAGGGTAAGCTGAATATCTATGTGGGTCCTTACACCTGACAGTGGCATCACACATTATTTCATAGCTCATTTATTTGGGAAGGTGGTCCTCGAAACATTTTTAACAATCGGAAGTGGGCCTCGAGTTACAAAAGGTTGAGAATCCTTGTGTTAGGACATATACATCTCATCTTATAAAGATTCAAGATTCAAGATTCAAGATGTTTATTGTCGCGCCGGTTATACAGGTACAAACGTGTGAAATACTTTTTGCTGGGAAGCTCCATTAAAATAATAAGCTATATTACATTTACATTACAATTACATTTACATTACAATCATATTTTTTTGTATAAGGGCATATTAAAAATATATACAGGCATATTAAGAACATATACATTAAGAACATAAACAGTGTATACAGTATAAGATATATTTTTGTGTGAGAAGGTGTCGTATGAATTATCTATTTAAAAGAATGTTAAATGTTTCTATTATATGTAAGAAATGTCGCATCTCTGTTTCTTTAAAAGTTGGTCTGTTGGATAAATTAAACATTTTAAATAAAAAAAAAAGAAAATATGAAAAGTTATCAACTTTTATTCTACAAAGTAAAACTATCCCTCAGGAAGTAGAATCCTGTAATGTTATGAGCAGCTACACTGATCCGGATGTAGCAGCCTTATCTCTTCCATTTGATACGTCAACCAAAGCGGAAGTCCCGCCTTTATCGCCTCCCTATTGGTTGACTGGCGATCAGTTTCCTTTCTAGCCAATGAGCGCTCACTATGCGGAGGAGCTACATTGACCTCCCACCGGATTCACCTCTAACGTTGAAGCCATGTTTCGATCTCTGAGGCGCGTCCAGCAGTTTAACTGCAACCTCCTGACTTTACAAAGAGTCAGAGTCAACTCTAAACTGCTCATCTGCACGTCCAGGATGGCCAGCTCAGAGTACCGGATCGAGAGGGACACCTTTGGTGAGCTGAAGGTCCCAGCTGACAAGTACTACGGGGCCCAGACTGTCAGGTCCACCATGAACTTCAAGATAGGGGGACCAAGTGAGAGAATGCCGATCCAAGTGATCAAGGCCTTTGGGATCCTGAAGAGAGCTGCTGCTGAAGTCAACAAGGAGTTCGGCCTCGACCCAAAGATAGCAGATGCAATCATCCAGGCAGCAGATGAGGTTTCAGCTGGCAAACTGGATGATCATTTCCCTCTGGTGGTGTGGCAGACTGGATCTGGGACTCAGAGCAACATGAATGTCAATGAGGTAATCAGCAACAGAGCTATTGAGATCCTAGGAGGAAAGCTTGGCTCCAAGGATCCTGTCCACCCAAATGATCACGTCAACAAGAGCCAGAGCTCCAATGACACCTTCCCCACCGCCATGCACATTGCTGCAGCCACAGAGGTCCACCACGTCCTGCTGCCAGGCCTGCAGCAGCTGCACGACGCCCTGGCCGCCAAGTCTGATGAGTTCAAAGACATCATCAAGATTGGACGCACACACACTCAGGATGCTGTGCCGCTCTCGCTGGGACAGGAGTTCAGCGCGTATGTGCAGCAGGTGAAGTACAGCATTGCGAGAGTGAAGGCCGCCATGCCCAGGGTGTATGAGCTAGCAGCAGGAGGCACAGCAGTAGGGACGGGACTCAACACCCGCATTGGCTTCGCTGAGAAAGTGGCGTCCACCGTTTCTTCTCTCACAGGCCTGCCCTTTGTGACCGCACCCAACAAGTTTGAAGCCCTGGCGGCCCACGATGCTCTGGTGGAGCTGAGCGGAGCGCTGAACACCGTGGCTGTCAGCATGATGAAGATCGCCAACGACATTCGCTTCTTGGGGTCAGGACCCCGCTCAGGCCTGGGGGAGCTCATCTTACCAGAGAACGAACCGGGAAGCAGCATCATGCCGGGCAAGGTGAACCCCACCCAGTGCGAGGCCATGACCATGGTGGCAGCCCAGGTGATGGGGAACCATGTCGCGGTCACCATCGGAGGCAGCAACGGACACTTTGAGCTCAACGTATTCAAACCCATGATGGTGAAGAATGTGCTGAACTCGGCTCAGCTGCTCGGAGACGCGTCCGTCTCCTTCACCAAAAACTGCGTGGTGGGCATCGAGGCCAACAGGGAGAGGATCAACAAGCTCATGAACGAGTCTCTGATGTTGGTCACCGCTCTCAACCCGCACATCGGTTACGACAAAGCAGCCGCCATCGCCAAGACGGCTCACAAGAAGGGCACGACGCTGAAGGCCATGGCCGTGGAGCTGGGCTACCTGACCGAGGAGCAGTTCGACGAGTGGGTGAAGCCGAGTGAAATGCTGGGGCCAAAGTGAACCCTGACAACACAAGAAACACTACACTACAAAGAAAATACCTTTTCTAGTTTGAGAAAAGACTATTTCTAATGAAATCAAAGAGGTTGAATTATAAACCGAACATTATCTGAATCCTGAACATCTCAACTCACAATGCACATTTTGAGAATTCACCCATTTGACACAAGGTGTAAAATGTGTGTATTTATACCAACTTGATAGTTTTTGGTATTTAAGTCTTAAGTACTTTTTGACTATTTGGTACCTTCACGGTAGTTCATATGTTCACACTGTGCCATCCCAAATGATCCAACATGAACTACTGTACCTTGTGTGTTCTGGTTTACAGTATGTGTGCCATTTGTGCAGCGTTCCAGTTGAATTAATTATGTATTCATTAAAAAGCAAGTATATTCTGGTTTCTGGCATTTGTCATAATTTATACGGTTTACACACACTTATTTTAAATGAATATAATATCATCTGCTATGTGGTCAAATAACAAGGGTGTATGTAATGTAAGACAACGAAACAGAAGATGAGTTTAATAAAGTATTTTATTGTATACACCAGGAATTAAAACAAGAATTACTGAATGCCAATTGAAGGAATTCTAACTGTAAATATATAAAACTAGCAAACAAAAAAAGTTATGTGTAAGAATTTAGAACAAGCAGTAAACAGACAAAATGATCGTTTTCTCCTCTTCTATTTGGTCCAGCTGACCTTGGGAATATCATAATGCTCCGTCAGGGTGTCCAGGTGGCGATTGAAATCCTACGAATGAACAAAACGACAGAAGATAAATACATTTTTGCTGACATTTCTCTGTTCATAAATCTGATATCATTTCAACTGCAAAGTATACAGACATTGTTTAATTTTTTAAATAAAATTTATAAATATTTATCACAACAAGTTTAAATTAACAAATTGGACTGAATGGTGCTAAGTCAGGTCTGACATGACTTACCTCCACTCTGAGTTTGTGTGTCTTTGAGGCTTTGTTCAGAATCCTCTCCATTTGCTTTAGGGAAAGAGACAGAGCGAAAAAATTAATGCTAAATAAACCTTAAAAATACACACATTAATAACGGTCAGTTTAGGCATACTGTAAACACGTCTCTATCACTATACTACAAAACAGCAACAATATTCAAACACCGACAAACTTAAGAAAAGACGAGTATTGGATTTGTTATGATTTGTGAGTGACACTGAAAACAGCTGAGGCTTTTAACAACATCACCTGTTAGCAATAAATCACATGCTAAAACTGCCTTAATGCTATGAAATTACTGCACTTGCCTGCTGTAGCCGGAGATATTCTAAACACATAATGGATATGCGTTATATTTAAACATTCTCCCATGTTCATGGGAGGTAGATGTTATGGTGCTTCACCATGTGTACATTATGTCGCAATATTCACTGTTTCAAACAATGAACTTTGTCCTTTGGGTATAAAAAAGCTAGACGTTCTCATATGATGTGAAGAATAATAAACGGGGACTATGATACATCATTAATCTTACCTGAGCTGACAAAATCTATTTTGAAAGAATTTCAGGTTGAAATTACTCTGCTGTGTTAAGATGTAAATTTAATACATTGGGCCTCCTCTCTCGGCACTTTGGTGCAACAGGAACACAAGTTAATAATCTACAACCCACATATGGATAATTTGGTGTTTCAGTTCCACTGCAGCATTGCTGGTTGTGAAGCTACGTACACATAATCTTCTTTTGCCAAACTGTATGCCTTGAAAGTTTTTTTTATCCTAAAGGTCATTCTGTTTGTGTAAAAATACTATTTTTTTATGTTATTATATTACTTTGTTCTTACAACATCCCTCTGTGTGCATCTAATTGGTTGTGTCAAAGTATGGACCCTCATACCAATATGGCATTGAGGCTGATAGTGATACAGACTTATGGTAGCGCTTTTTGGCCAATTTAGTCAATAGTTCATTTCTGCTGAATTTGACTTCTACAACCTGTTACAACTTGTATTAGCTTCGCATCAAATCATTGACCAGTCACTGCAGCTCTTTAATGCTGGAGAACTATAACTTACCCGCTTCTCTTGCATCTTGTCAAAGGCCATTTGTGCCGGTGTCCTTTTGTCAACATATGTTTTCTTGTCTTTCATCTCCTCATCGTTAGCAACCTGCTCCAAGCGTTGCTTACTCTCTTTGTCCTTCTTCTTCTTCCTGAAACAAAGATATGTAATGGCCAGTTAGTTGATGAGTGGCTTACCAGTTCAACTGCTCTCAACAGGCAAGGCAACAGAAAGATGATCACACTGGTACTGACATGTGATCAAATGTAGGTATGGTCCCTGAAAGACTAAATTGGGGATTATCTATCATGTAACCTTATGTGAGTGTGCTGTCCAAGACGTTGGAATAATGCACACAGTGCACTTTCATAGACTAAGCTACTGGAGTTACCCTGCACTATACTCATTTTTAACAGTCTCTTCTGCACTATATTCACTTTTTTAATAGTGTGTATCACAGCTGTTACCCTGCACTATATTCAGTTTTAACAGTTTTCTTAATTTCCTTGTATTTTTATATCTGGTATATTCTTTTGTACTTTGCACTACTAACTTTTTTACTGCATTTTTACTAACATGTTTTGCACTATGGAACTGTGATGCTGGAAACTTGAATTTCCCTCTGGATTAATAAAGTTACTATCTATCTATCTATCTATCTATCTATCTATCTATCTATCTGTAGAATACCTGTGCTAGTATCTATACATATATGTACTTATGTTGATGAGGCGTCTATGTTGTGCTATTTAATATATACTGTCTGTTTATATAACGTATTTTAAATCTGTTTGATGTGTTCAGATTTACACTCTGTTGTTTTAACGTAGCTAACCTCAAACCACCCAAAAGTTAAGCTAGCAAGCTAATGTTTTAGCCACATGTGTAACAACTCATAATGTCACCATGAACAGCACTGCGCTCATGACACCAGTAGTTTTCAACTGTACTATACTATATTGACAATAAATATACCCAGATATTACTGATCGTATTCACATAATCTCAATAAACGTTGATGTAACACTTTGTTTTGCTATTAGTAAACATGCTAACCTTATGATGCTAACATTAGCCTCGCCTCAATACCAGGCACTTCTAAACAGTTGCGAAGTATTTTGTCGATTATAAACACGACGTCTCTTACAAACACATGCTACCAAATGTCAAAATACTTACTTTTTCCCAGCTGAAATGCTCCCTAGACCTTTTAGTTTCAGGGCACTCTTCTGGACTCCAGCGTACTCAGACATCTTCCAGAAGCTCTTCTTCGTTTAGCGTTTAACGGTAGCTGTCATCCGTCTTCTTCTGCTTTGTTATTATAGTACTCGACCACACATACAGCAGTGCAGTGCTGCCACCTGTCGGATTGAAGCGGTTCCGGTCTCAGTCGTCTTGTAGTGAGTCTTCCCGTCCAGAGGTGGGCAGTACATCATTTCCACAGAGCAGAAAACGGAAGTTGAAGGAACTATGAATGTCAAACTGTAGCATGGTAAGCTGCTTTTTCAAGTAACCTACAGTAAAACATGTCAGGGTACAGTTTATTTAGGATAGTCACGTTAACAAAATGCATCACAACAAACGCTACAACGTCGCTGTGCAGGACGAACGCATTAAACAGAATACAGACATGTGGATATGCGAAGAAAGTTGGTGAGTAAAGAGGACATGTAACATCTCTATGTTCTTCAATGCCAGTTGTAAACACACACACACACACACACACACACATATATATATATATATATATATATATATATAACAAAATACCATGTATTTTAACAATATATATATATATTTATATATATATGTTTATATATTTATTTATATATTTATTTTCACATATATATAACAAAATACCATGTATTTTAACAATATATATATATTTATATATATATGTTTATATATTTATTTATATATTTATTTTCACATATATATAACAAAATACCATGTATTTTAAAAATTATATATATATATATACAATATATGTGAAAATAAATATATAAACATATATATTTTGTATATATATTTATACATTTATATATTTATTTTCACATATATATATATATATGTGGAAATACATGGTATTTTGTTATTATTTATTTATCCATTCACAGTTATTCCACCCACATAAATCACCTGTGTCTGCATATGCCATTATTATTATTAACAAAATGTCAGTGGCTTATTTTCTATTTTGAATCATCTCATGACCCCAATCACAATCAACATGTCACTATAGTGATGTAAACACGATAAATATGTCTTTCCCGTTCTTTGCAGTGGCCAAGAAAGGTAAAGGCATGGCGAAGGACGAGCTGAAGGGTCCAGAGGTGTGTAGAGACCCTGTTAGACTAACTACTCATGCAGTAGGGGCCAACATCCTCAAGCAAGGAGAAGACCCCCAGCTGAAGCCTCCTGAGCAATATCCAGAGTGGTGAGGGTGCACATTTCTGTCTTTCTATTGCTTTCTCTCATCATCATTTTTTTTTAACTAACTCTTTTTGCAATTTGTCAAATTTATTTTCCTCCTTTCTTTCAAGATATCTGTGGAGAAAAGCTGGTTAAAAATGAACAAATACATGTGTCCTTCTGTAGCAGAAAACTGTTCACATCTTTTAGATAATGATTTTTACTTAATGTTCACATTTATATAAGTCAATCCAAAGCTTTTCAGGCATCACATGCTACCTTTCACTATTATTATTATTATTATTGCTCTCTACACCTCCACATACTAAATGCAGCCCAAGCTTGATGTTTTGGCAGTTGAATGGTATTCTGGGAATACTTATACTTATATTTAGGGCAACAACTAATGCTTATCTTCATTGTCTATTAATCTGTTGATTATTTTCTCAATTAATTCATTAGTTGTTTGTTCTATAAAAATGTCAGAAAATGGTAAAAAAAAACAAAAAACATAAAATATTCACATTTAAAAAGCTGGAATCAGAGAATTTTTTCTTAAAAATCTATCTATCAAAATAATTGGCAATTACTTTAATAGTTGACAACTAATCAATTAATTGTTGCAGCTCTAAATATACTTATGAACAAAATGACATGTACATTTGCTTGTAATGTTCAATTTTGTGAGACTGGCCAATAAATGATTCTGAAGTGTCTCCACTGATCTGACTCCGCTCTCCTTTTCATTTTTCATTCAGGTTGTTCCAGTTGAACCTGGGAACGCCCGAAAAGCTGCACGAGCTGGAGTCGGACACCTGGCAATACTGGAAGCGTTTGAGGAAGGAGAACATTTGGCGTTACAACAGGCTACATAAAGGGAAGAAGTTTTAGGCATTCACTTGGCTGACAGAGGGCTTCTTCCTTCACATCGGTTTGCTTCAGACTCTGTGGACTGAATTACCTCACATGCTGTATGTTCAGAGGCAGCGTTCAGCTTCCTGAATGAAACATCATTAGACCAACTGTTTTCCACTTCCAGCGTGTTATTTGGAATGATGCATCATATTCAATGCCCCTCTTACCTGAAAGCTATGAGAAAGCGCATTGTTGGTTATGTTAGAAACAGGTGGAACCAACTGCTTCTTCATCTGAGTCAAAAGACCCTGAGTCTTTGAAACGTTATACGTCTGTTATAAAGTTGATCTGTGTGCTCCAGTGTGTTTTGGACCTGGTCTCTGAAGTCTCTCCTGTTACAAGATTGCCCCGGAAAATTCATTGTGAAACAGTTGAAGCGTGTTTAACCTCCTTTCTTCATTGTATAAAACTACCTTTCTGAAATTTGACAAAATAATCTCACCACAAGATCCACTTGATAGCGGTTGTGGAGTTTTCAATCATATCACAAGATTTTTGAAATTTGAACAATTTCATGTCAACTATAAATACCATTTTATACAGTATTTGGTTCATGGATATTACATTGTATTGAATTAATTTATACACGTTTTTTTTTTTTTTTTTTTTTTAAACCTATTATCAAAAGATAAATGGCCTGCTCATATTTCCACAAATCATGTTCACTATTTTTTCTTTTTTTTGCATACTCATTATAAATAAATAGGAAAACATAAATATCCTGCAACGTTTGCTTTTTTATTCTTATTTCTTTAATCACCATCATAATATGAATCTGGTATAGCTACCACCACACTCTATACAAACGTTTATAAACTATAATTAATTATTGTAATTAATACATTATTTTTTCTAATACTCTATAAGTCACTTATAAGCTCTTAATAATAATAAAAAAGGTTTGGGGGGTTTCCAAGTTGTTTTTACCCATTATCTAAAGATAAATGGCCTGCTGAATAATAATAATATCATAATATGAATCTGGTATAGCTATCACCACACTATAAAAAAGTTTATAAACTATAATTATTTTTTATTTTATTTTTATTTTGTATTTAATGTTAAAGGAATATATACACATACTTGTAAAGGGACATACAGACAGCAGCAACAACATATATAAACAAAAAAAAAGAAACATAAGAAACAATAATTAATTATTGATTAATAAATTATTTTTCTAATACTTTATAAGTTTATAAACTTTATAAGGGTTTTCCAGGTTGTTGTTTTTTATAAAAAAAAAGTTTATAAACTATAATTATTTTTTATTTTATTTTTATTTTTTATTTAATGTTAAAGGAATATATACACATACTTGTAAAGGGACATACAGACACTAGCAACAACATATATAAACAAAAAAAAGAAACACAAGAAACAATAATTAATTATTGATTAATAAATTATTTTTCTAATACTTTATAAGTTTATAAACTTTATAAGGGTTTTCCAGGTTGTTTTTTTTATAAAAAAATTTTATAAACTATTATTAATTTTTATTTTATTTTTATTTTGTATTTAATGTTAAAGGAATATATACACATACTTGTAAAGGGATATGCAGACAGCAGCAACAACATATATAAACAAAAAAAAGAAACATAAGAAACAATAATTAATTATTGATTAATACATTATTTTTCTAATACTTTATAAGTCACTTATAAGCTCTTAATAATAATAATAATAATAATAATAATAATAATAATAATAATAATAATAATAAAAAACGTTTGGGGGGGTTTCCAAGTTGTAAAAACAAACTATATGACCTTTCTTTTAGCTTCAATAAATGTTGTTGCCATGACAACGCTTCATGTAAATGCCCCAGAGAAAATGAGGAACCGAAATGAGAAGCAAATCATCTGGGGAACAACATCATGTAACACTGGATGACTGGTGGTGGTGAAACATTCATCAGAAAGCTGTTTTTTTATGTAAAGGTCGAACACCTCGTTCCTCTTTTCTAGCTGGATTTAATCAGCGGGTCCGTGAAGTCTGGTAAGTTCTCATGATTAAAGTTGTAAACTAGCTAAACGTTGGTCCGTTAATGGCGGAAGTATACAGTCACACAGTTGGTCGTTTCGTTTTAAAGCTTCCCTGTTACCTGGTTTATTTCCTGAATAGTAAGATTAACATCTCCTGCTGTGTGTGTGAACAGTTAACTCACAGGCCGAGCTGTGTTTACAATCTGTAGTTTAGTTTGTGATGCATCATCAGTAGTAGCAGTGTAGGCGAACAAGTGGGAGATTCATTCAACAACCAATTCATCATCATCATTGGGGACATGTTTTAGCACGTATACAGTTTCACCTTAACGTTCCCGTTTGTCCGGGTAGATCTCAGTGTTTGTTAGAAGATGGAGGAGAGGAAGATAAGCGTCGGTGCTCTGAGTGAACAGGTGCTGAACAGACTGTCCATGATGTTGGACAACTCCAGCTGCGGATGGAGACAGCTGGCCAACGCTGTGTCCGAGCAGCCCAACTTCCGCTGCAGGTGAGGCATTGAAGGCATCACACACACTATTCATCACTTATTATAGGGGGAATTAGTGTACTAAAGTGGGACTTTTTCTTTTTGACGTTTCAGATTTACTGGAATATGTTGTGATATGAAGCTAATACATTAAATCCAAACCCAGTACCACTCTGAAATCCCCAGGATGTGTCCTAATCAAACAAAAAGAAAGAAAGAAAGAAAATGCCTATATCACACTCGTAAAAGAAATGGTAAACATATCAGTACTCTAATGCCAAGTTATCTCAGACAAATCTTGAATGAACATAAAAATAAATAAAAACAGATACAAAATAATAACAAACAAAACAAGAGTAATAGTGTCCGAAAAGGTAGGTAGAAGTAAAACTTATATTTCTCTATACCCATTTCTCACTTCTCCTCTATTAACTCATATATCATAGAATGATAATATTATATAATATATAAACTACCCCAGATTTATTTACATCCCAAATTAAATATATGAACAGCATCCCAAGTTTATTTACAACCCACAAATCCATCCGGAGTTAAAAAGTAGATATAAACCAACCCTTAACGCAACCCTTATCACAACTCTTCCTCAACCATATACCTCCCAAAAGTATCTTTTTTGTATAGCTTTTTAAAGTGATTTATATTTGTGCTACGCTTCAACCCATCACCTAACCCATTCCACAAATCCACCCCACAGACTGAAATACACATACTGTTCTTTGTTAAAATATAACCCCCTCCCTGTCACAAAACCATTTTTGAATATTGCGCAGAAGTGTATTATGTCTGGTTCCAAATGTTGATTTTCATGTGTGGGACACTGAAAAGTCTTTTAAAAGACACTCTGTTAAAAGGTCTAAAAATCACCTTAATTAATGTAGGAAACGCTCAAGGCTAAATGTGCAGTCCCATGTTCTCTAATTTTACCACTTCCAATGTTATTGCTGTTACAAAACCTAAATATATAATAAATTATATAAAAATAAATAAATAAATAATAGTTTTGAAGCATTTAGACATATTAGAAAGACATTAAATATCAGTAGTTTTATTGACTTTTATTTGTTTGAAGAAGACCCCACCAGAGCTTAGGTGTCCCACATTAGGCAGTGTCCCACTTCACGGCAACTCACCCTATTTCCACACCTTTTCCATCACTATAATAACTTATTTAAACATTTACACTTCATTCTGTAGTACAAGGATTGTCTTTGATGTATATGTGTGATAAACACGTTTGTCCCCCATCATATTGCATATTCTTGCAAGTTTTTGCATTGGGCCCCATCGGACTAACCACTGCCCATTGACCTCCCTCCTCCCTGCAGTGAGAGCGAGCTGACCAGCTGCTCGCTACAGGTACTGAGCGTTGCAGGCAGCCCAGGACGAACCCTCCTGACTCGGCTCGCTGATCGTTGCTGCTCCCTGGACTTCCTGCTCCACTGCCTGAAGAAGATGGACCACCAGGAGGCTGTGCAGTACCTCACCAGCACAGGTGAAGAAGAAGTGACAGGGGGGGTGCCATACATATGCAAATGTGTAGAAATATTTCAGCATGCACAACAGCAACGTCTTGGCCCTGTACTGTAAATTGTGTACAACTTTCCCAAGTTTGTGCCTGTTAAAAAAAACACATAATGTAGCTGTATAGTGATGCTCCACATCTAAATGAAAGTGCGTGTGCTCTGTTTCTTCTTGTCTGTGTATATATGATTGTTTATGTTGTATGTGTGTATGTGTGTGTGTGTGTATGGGGGGTGTAGTGGCAGAGCTGATCCAGATCACAGAGCAGCCACAGACCCAGCAGGTCACAGTGGGGAGCAAGGTGGTGTTGACCTGCAGAGCCTCCGGTCCCCCTGGACTCAGCTACCAGTGGTTCAGAGGCAAAGATGAGGTCAGTCAAACCTCGTATTATTATGTGATTATAAAAAGTAACAACAGGATTTCAGGAGTTATGTGGAGCGTTCTGTATTTATGTTACTAAATCTGCCACCTTTACATCATATGGATGTTAATGTGGTGATGGTAAATGTCAGTTATAAATCGGTTAATGGCAGATTATTTCCTTGTTTTAGATTTCGGATGAGACGGGGAGTACACCAGAGCTGGTTCTGTGTCCTGTGGACCCCATCCACCAGGGTCATTATATCTGTCGGGTCCACCATGGAGGAAACTTTATTTTCTCCCAGTGGGCTAATGTTCGCTTCGTCCAGTCTGCAGGAACTAGTAGTTCAGGTACCTCCTCTCCTCCTTCTCGTCTTCCTGTTTTATTTCATCTCCCGACATGTGATGTAATGTCCTTATAAATGTGGTCATCTCAGGTTGCAGCAGCAGTCTGTTTCCAGGGTCAGCGAGTGGGCTGCTCGTCACCTGTCAGCCTCAGTCCCAAGCGGTGTCTGAGGGCGACGCTCTGTTCCTGGAGTGCAAAGCAGAGGCCAACCCTCCGGCGCAGTACGAGTGGTACCACAACATGGTACTCATGACACAACAAAAGACACGTTCACTCAAAGTAAGTGCTGTGAACTGCTCATCTACTGTGTATAACAAGGATTTTTAATGTCTGGACACTTGTGCACTCCATAATGTGCAATATTTTAATTCCAGTTGTCAACACAGGAGAGCAGGGATCTTAAAAAGCATCAGATCTCAGATTTTGGAATAAAACTAATTTCCTGCAGTCTCTAAGTCAATCGCTAAGAAAGCCTTTATGTTTATAGCTCCTTCTGATTGGAATAATCTGCCTGTAAATATTCGATCCATATAGTTTTTCCTACTTGTTCTCTCTGCCCATATCAGTAACACCTCTATAATTATGTTTTATAACTTTATAACTTAATACTATCACAGACAATCCTTTTTCTATAAACTTTAAATGAGTGAACAATTTTCATGCTCTGCTTGGAGTATGAACCACTGATTTGGTCTTATTATTTGATTTTTTGTTTTTGTCACATTTGTATTGTCTAATTCTCTTGTTATTTTTGTTTTGTCTAAAATGTGCTTACATTGTATTATTGTCGTTGAGGACCCCCCTGAAAATGAGATGGCACATCTCAAAGGGCTTATTCCTAATAAAGAATTTCCATAATTAAAACTTTTAAAAGCGAAAACAAATGCAGCTGCTGAGACTTAATGAAAACACGGTAATTCTCATATTTGGTATCCATATCAGCATAGTTGATGTTGTGTCTTCTTGTATTCCCCGTAGATCCCATGTGTGACTACAGCACACAGAGGACAGTACAGATGCAAGATGTTCAATTTGTATCACAAGGTGTGGAGTGACACGGCAACAGTCACCATCGGTGAGACCCGGGCGCATTTTGTTTCTTTCAAATCTTAAATGAGAAAGGTCAAAGAGGTACTACTTCAGATAATTGTATGAATAGTATTACTTTCGAGGAATTTGTAAACATAGATAGACCAGCAGTAAGTCTGACATTGCACATTTATAGTTTCAATGTCTCACTTGAGCAGTGCAGTGCAGTACTGTGCAGTGATTAACTTCCTGTTTTGCACTTTTATGCAGGTCCCAGTTCCATCACTGATGCCTCCTGGGTAGAAGTTTATCGTGGTCCAGGTACTCTTTATGTTCTGATTCAGGAACTAGACTAGAATTTTTGTTCCTTTATTCTTTTCAGTATCATTACATCACACTTTGATTCCTGTTTTTGTGTGTGTCAAAGCAGCTAATCTGCTTGCTGGTATTGGTAGTATTAGTATGTGTGGTTACCAAGCACTGTGGAAATGAAAATGAGACATTAAACAGCATGGGATTTTTTTAAACATTTTATTCATATCTTTTCATATTGGTGTTGACAGACTCACAAGAAGTCCACAGGTCAACCGGCGGATCAGGAATACATCCACTACAACAGTTGGTCAGTCCACCTCCATCATCAGCCAAGCATTTCTATGGTGAGTTTTGTACAAACAAATAAAACACAGTGCAGTCACAATACACAAGCCACATCTGTGGATCAAAATATACACTGTAAAAAGGTACATTACATGATATTTTTATGATGCCTTATGTTCCCCTCCACAGCCACAGACAAGGTTGCTCTCCTGATCGGCAACATGAACTACCACTACCACACTCAGCTGTGTGCTCCCATCGTTGACGTCCACGAGTTGACCAACCTGCTCAGACAGATGGACTTCAAGGTGGTTTCATTGCTCGACCTCAACTGGCAGGAGATGAACAGCGCCGTTACAGAGTTCCTCCTGCTGCTCGACAAGGGAGTCTATGGTTGGTCTCTTATCCATCTGGACAACATGTTCACTATGTTCAAAACGTGTTTCATATGCGTGTCTGCACTTTTAAAGACTGTGACACAGGCTAAACTCGCGTGTTACCCCTACATAATAATGAATTCAAATAGTTACGGCCTGGCTCCAGTGGCAATAACAAAAAGGAACACACACTATATGAACGTTTAACAAAAGGAGCTTTATTTAACAAATTAAAGAAAATTAAGCCAAATTGAAGGGTCAACTTGAGTAATTAAAGTATGGGGTGTGGACATTAGTAAAGTCAGTTGTGTGTGGTGTGCATGAGTGGAAGATTTGGGTGCGAGTGTTGGAAAAAGGTGCATAAAGGCAAAACAAGAAACTAAAGAAACATAATCAAACCAAACAGTGAGTCAGCCATAGAGAAGGCTGCCAGCTGCAACCAGACTGAAATATCCTGGGATCACCCTCAGGTGTATCCAGTTGCTCTAACAACAACCTGCAGAGAAAACACAGACAGGTGACTCACCCAGCAAACTAGATGACACCACAGGCGCCATCAGTTTTACATAAAGCTTTTTTTTTTTTTTTTTTTTTTAAGCCTGTGAGGCCCACAGTTGAAAATCACACACATCACTTTAAGATTAAAGTGTAAGAAATCTGTTAATGTTTTTTTCTTAAAGACAACATTTATATAGTCAATATAATCCCTTTATTATAAGTAGAGAGCACAATAGGCCACCAGACAGTATTGTGTGAATTGAGTAAAATATGTAGATAGATTAATTTGAGCTTTGCAGGGTTAAACAAAATAAAATATACTATAAAACTAAAAGCTTATTTAAAACATACTTTTTTTTTTTTTTTACCGGCAATAAGCTAAAAAGACTAAGAATCTAACCAAGCACTGTGCCAATTTAAGCGAGTGACACACTTCATCAAATTCGCTAACACTTCTTTGTCCCTCCTTCCACAGGCTTGCTATACTTTGCCGGTCATGGTAATGAGAATTACGGCAACAGTTTCATGGTTCCCATCGATGCGCCGGCCTCCTACACATCAGAGCACTGTTTGTGTGTACAGAACATACTTACCAGGATGCAGGAGAAAGAGACAGGACTTAACGTATTGCTGCTGGACATGTGCCGCAAAAGGTATGAAGGATTTTTGTTTAATGATTCAGTTGATTTACCAGCTTTTTTATGTCATGTTGAGGTTATCATCTCCTGCACATATTTATGCAGATTTGCATTATAATGATTTATTTTTTAGAAACCTAAATGATGACGTCATCGTACAACCAGGACTGCTCAAGGTGACAGCAAATATAGTGTTCGGATATGCCACGTAAGTTTGCTGATTCTCTTGATTTCCAAACTATGTTGCAGTTTAATTCACCTCATTCAGCATTACATGCACGTCTGAATTAATCTCCCAACTTCAGGCTAAAAGGTGTCACTCGTGTGCTTATTGTGTTTAGGTGCGTAGACGCCGAAGCGTATGAAGTGAAGAGGGAAGACGTGTCAAACGGCATCTTCATAAACTTCCTCAAGCGGCGAGTTTGTGAAGATGAGAAGGTCACGGTCATGCTAGACAGAGTGGCTGAAGGTATGTGGAGCAGGCATGTGGAGTATGAGATCTCTGGGCACGCAATAAGATATCTATGTTGCACGGAAAGTATGATTACGCCTGACATTTTTCATTTTCGAGATGACCTTATGTAGCCAAAGTCATTGGGTCAGATTACTCTGCATCAGTGGCTCGCATGCAGCTCACGCATGTGAATTTTCTTCCAGCCCTTTATACTGTGTGCTTGTTTGATTGTGAGAAGATTGGATTATTATGTATGTCTGATCACTTCTGCATCTTTGGTTTCACTCTTGAAGGCTCTGGTATTGTGCATGTTGGCTCAATAACATGAGTTACTGCCATACCTAGGCCCAATCCCAATGTCCACACTCACAGACTTTGTGGCGCGTTCTTGCAAGGTCTGTGAGGGTTTAGGGCTGTCCCACTGTCAAATCGTCAAGTCCTCGAGGGTTCTCTCGCTGACATTTTCAGTCCTTTATGAACACTTTCCATAAGTCTGCATTTCTGCAGACTTTGCCTGAAGGAATTACCCAGAATGCATAGCGTTGTGAAGTTAATGGGTGTCCAGCCATGCATATTTAAATTTATAGAGAAACATTAACATTAAGGATTTAAGATGGTAGATAAAAAACCCACATGAAATCAGAGGAATGCAAGCATTAGACTATATTACACACCTGGTTTATTCATCAACCATCTCTTTTCATTTTGCTTAATGACAAAAACAAGTAAATTATTTTTTTTGACAGTTACCTCTTGTCTCGTAAGGCAAGATCCTGGAAGACGTTCAAATAGGTAGTAAAAAAAAACGTAAAATAAAAACCCACAATTGGCGTTGTCCAGGTAACGTGATACGTCGCAGCAAAGTGCTGTCCTATTCATATTTATACCATTTCAAGCCCCTGCAGCATCTCAACAATTTACCAGGTGACGTCAGTCAAGTCCCTGAGGGTTCAGGGTTTAAGACCTTAGGAGGGACATTGGGATTGGGAGGCTCTTGAAGGCTCTGATATAGGCCCTTTTCACAGTAGCCATTTTGACATCGTCATTGCAGGGTAACACAGATGTAATCAATAACATTTATTATTGTCCTGTTCCATTTAGGTGGTATTGTGCATGCTGGCTCACTAGAATGGCTGTGACACACCTAATTAGAACAGTACCATAATGAATTTGATCAATTCCACCTGGGTTTTCCCTGCTATGTCAAAATGGCTACTGTGAAAAGGGCATATTGTGCATGTTGTTTCAATGACACGGGTTACTGACGCACATAGATGGTGCGAAGACATTGTTATTGTTATTAGTTCCGTCTGTGCTTTTCCTGCTTTGAAATGTTTATTTAACATCCTGTTGCAAAGCCTTGGTACTGGTTGCTATGATGGCAGCAAATAAACACAGTTCCATGTTTCTTCTGGTGCACAAGAATGTGGGGGGAACATTTTCTTTAACCAAAGAAATACTTCAAACCATTGTAAAAGGTTTTCAGTTAGAACTGTTGAACTGATGAACTGTTGAAATGTATAATAGATAGATAGATAGATAGATAGATAGATAGATAGATAGATAGATAGATAGATAGATAGATAGATAGATAGATAGATAGATAGATAGATAGTTTGGCAGTGTACCACATACACATTCACAAAGTACTGCTCTCAGTGTGGTTGTTGCAGCTCTGGCCACATACCACTCATGTCATGTTACAGCATTGGTAGGTGATGATGATGCACCTGTTGTGACAGCACTCTTTGGGTTTGATCTCTTCAACAGCTAACTAATTAATGCACGCTGTATATATTATAATATATTTACTCTTACCAGACATGGGTCGTTGTGAGATCACTCGAGGGAGACAGGCTCTGGAGCTACGCAGTAATCTGTCTGAACGGCGTTCCCTCACCGACCAGATACAAACCGCCGACTGTTCTGCTTCCCATTCAGCTCGAAACCTGCAGTGGGCCGTTGCTAATGGTACGGCTTGAATTATTAAATATTACAAGAGTTATTGTCATGTCTGTGGATGACTTTATTTATATGTTATATAATATGTTGGCATGAAATCAAAATGTTTTGTGTTAGAGTGAAGTATGAGTAATTCAAATGTCTCTCTTCATAGTCCTACCAAAGAGCCTCTGCCTGCAGTTTGACTGTGGAGTGAAGGTTCAGCTTGGGTTTGCTGCAGAGTTCTCCAACATCATAGTCATCTACACTCGGATACTTGAGAAGCCCAGAGAAATAGATTCCTGCTGTGCTCAGCTTACTGACTTCCCTGAGGTGTGTTAGCTGATATTACACATGAAGATTTGAGATTTTAAAGACGCACAAAGACATTTTGTTTCACAATATTTAAAGTGAGAATTAATTTGTTGTTATGGATAGTTGAAGCCTTAATGTAAGCACTGTACTGACTGTGATGTGTGCTGCTTTGGCAGGATGTGGACATTGATCTGAAGCAGAGTAACCAGGATACTCTGCTTGAAGCCGGCAGTTGTTTACTGATCAAAGAAAATCTTCCTTTACCGGACGTGCCGAGTCTCTACACACGCATCCGCTGCCTGCAGAGACTCAGGGTGAAACACTTGTTATTATTTTCATAGAAATTCCTATTTCTGTCTTAGGAGAAACCTGGTAATGTTTATGTGCCCTCTGGAGACAAATTAGTAGTATTTGGCATGGTCAAGAATGACTTACACACCACCACTTTAAACTGAAAAATATGTAATTAAGTCCACAATTAACAGGAGATTATAAGTGTGTTACATTGATTTACTGTCCTATTTTAAACAATATTTCATTCTTTTATGGAAGAGGTCACAACTATTTTTTCTCCCAAGCTAAAAAACACATTTTGCTCTTCACTGTCTTTATAGAGGGAGCTCACATTCACTGTCTGCCTTCATTACACCTATTCCAACATGGATGACGAAGTACAGGAAAGGCAACCGGTGACGGTTGGTAAACCACTGGTCTCCAAACTCAACCTGCACGAGCCACGACCGCCTCGCACCTCCTCTACCTCTTCGTCCCTCAGCCTCGACTCCTTCAACTTTCCTGAGTGCTCCTCCTTCGCCTCATTTGGTTCAGCCTCAAATGCGTCGTCATATCGAGCACAAACTGGCACCATTGACTCTCCAACTTCATTCAGAAGTGCCAATGTTCCAGAGGAGACGGACAGTCCTGAATTGTTCGATGCCCCTCGACCTCTTGTCACCAGCAAAAGCTTGCCCAACAGCCGAGTAAATGACACAAATTACAAATTTAGTGATATGTACAATTTTCATTCTCACTAAGCATTATGAAACCTATGATTAAACCATTACACATTGGTAAATCAGCAGTAAAAATAAACAAAAAAAAGTGGAAACATGGGGAGAAAAGCCTGTGAATATGCCGTTTCAGTAAAGCTGACCCAGAACTCAGGTCATTTTTAGGGGGACCAGATCGCAACAAACCAAATGTGGGACGATGTGGGACAAGTTACGAAGGCTGAGAGGTAGTCTACAATTGTTATAAGTCTATCTAACTTGAATAATAAATATTTCCTATTCTGTCCTTTATCTTATAAAAAATGTTAACCTGAACTTGACCCACGTGTGCGCAGTTTGACAGCAAACACAGCTACGTGATGACAGCCTGCCCTGCTTTCTTCACAGCCATTGGATAATAGACAGATTTTAAAAAAGTGTATGTCCTGCAGTGGTTTGACTTTTGAAAACTAGAGCCAATGAAAATGTGGGACACTGTCCTAATATGTGGGATGTGGGACAAGGGATAAAAATGCTGTGCAGTCCCTCATAAAGTGGGACACCTGGTCATCTTATAGTCATTTTATGTGGTCAATTTGCCCGTTATCATCATCTTAACTATGCATTACGTTTTTGTACTGTTTTATAATGATTTTTTTATAAGACTTTGATACATTATAATGCATTGAAAAAGTAAACACACTGCAGATCAAGTTCAATATGTGCTCTATTTCTAAGAAGGAAGAAATAAAACATGCCTTGTATGTATGTATGCCTTCAGCTTTTTGTAACTTTTATTACACCTGACAGGCATTTGAACACCCGTCAAAAAATAGTTTGTTGTCATCAGTGTTTGTGCATGTTTCTTGTTTTTCCTGTTCATCCTTATCATCACTCAATGCGTGATTTAATCGTAGGCTCTCCCATTGGTACATCCTTATATATAAGGTGATTCTGGGTCTGCTCCCACACTACTTAAGTGTTTTTATTACGCAAACAAATTGTGGACAGTATTCACTGTGTTCACAGGACTTCTTTGTGCTCTCTGTCCCAAAAGCTCGGACAAAAATTGGGGAAAGGGCTTTTGCATATTCTGCACCCTCAGCCTGGAATTTTCTCCAAAATGACCTAAAAATCAAGGAGCTGGTATCATTAAATATTTTTAAATCTAAAATGAAGGCTTTAGAAGCAGACTCTATAGCATGCCAATGTTTTTAGTCCCCAGAAAAGTTGCTTTTTGTCCCCCCATTTGTCTTTAGATAGTTCTCTTTTAATACACATTTTAGTGCTTTTAGAGTTTGTGAATTGTATTTTATCTCTATTTGTGTCTGTGTCTGCAACTTTGTGTTCTTGCTGCTGACCGTCTTGACCAGGTCTCCCTTGGAAAAGAGGTTCTTAATGTCAATGGGACTACCCTGGTTAAATAAAGGTTAAATAAATAAAACATAATCCTGTGCCTCTCTTCGCTGCACATAACTGTACTGCGCATGTGCGGTAACGTCAACTGAACTGGCTCAGCACCGGCCTCCATTTTGCAGTAGATTTGCAACCAGCTGCCTCCTTTCGTAGTGCAGCATCAGTAAATAAAGTGCATTATATTCAGATATTAGTTCCAAGCTGAAGGGATACTTGCACGGACACAAACGATGGCTGACCCATCCGCAGAGGTTAAAGCTCCAGACAGCGCAGAGGTCCGCAGGCTGTCTGAGCTGAGAGTGATCGACCTGAAGGCCGAGCTGAAGAAACGAAACCTGGACACCACCGGAGTGAAGAGCGTGCTGTCAGAGCGGCTGAAGAAGGTCTGATACACTGATAACTCGTTAAACAGCTACAGTCTGCATTTATATTAACACATACTCTACAAACACAACACTGTTTTGTTGCTCCGCGAATGAACCCTGTTTAATGTCACGTTAAACTGAAAGCAACGCGAGTTAACGTTAGTTAGATACGAGGCCCGTTGACTAATGGACTGTGTGCTAACGTTAACGCTAGCTACGGTTAATGTTAGCTACAGTTAACGTTGGCAAACATTAACGTTAACCGTAGCTAGCGTTAACTGTAGCTAACCGTTGCTAACGTTAGCTATCATGAACTGTAGCTAACGTTAGCTTCAGTTAGCTGCAGTTAATGCTAGTTAACTGTAGCTAACGTTAGCCAGCATTAACTGAAGCTAACGTTAGCTACGGTTAACTGTAGCTAACTGTTAATGCTAGTTAACGTTAACTAGCATTAACTGTAGCTAACTGAAGCTACGGTTAATGCTAGCTAACGTTAGCTACAGTTCATGCTAGTTAACTGTAGTTAACTGAAGCTAACGTTAGCTACAGTTAATGCTAGCTAACGTTAGCTACAGTTAACTAGCATGAACTGTAGCTAACTGAAGCTAACGTTAATGATAGCTAACGTTAGCAACGGTTAGCTACAGTTAATGCTTGTTAACTGTAGCTAACCGAAGCTAACGTTAGCTAGCATTAACTGAAGCCAACATTAGCAACGGTTAACTGTAGCTAACTGTTAATGCTAGCTAACGTTAGCGTCAGTTAGCTACAGTTAACTAGCATTAACTGTCGCTAACGTTAGCTATCATTTGCTGTAGTTAACTAGCATTAACAGTTAGCTACAGTTAACCGTAGCTAACGTTTGTGCCAAACCGCTAACTAACTAGCTGCTATCATTTTCGTGTCTTTTGACATATTTGACTTGTTTTTAACTCTATTAACTCCTTTTTATTTGTACAGTCTATTAAAGTGTTTGTGTCTCCATAAACAGGCAATCGAGGAAGAGGGTGGGAATCCTGATGACATAGTTGTCGCTCCGGAGTCAACCCCAAAGAAGTCTACTCCTAAACGGCCTTCCAAAGGTAACGTTTAATAAATATTATATCATATAATCATGTAATGATCCAAGTGGACACAATTTAACTGATATTGTAAATGTCTGTACTGTCTGACAAACAGTTTGCACCCCTTTCGTTTCTGTTAAAACGAAACGATATTGGAAAGTCCTCTGCTTGTCAGAACAGCATGCACAAAACCAGTTATTGTGTTTTTAACCATCACACCTGTGTTTAACCTGCAATGACTTGTCAAAAATGTCTGCTATGAAAAGGGCCTATTATGGAGGTAGGGTGGATAACATCTAATGCAGTGCAATACCATATGACCTTTTCACATTGCAGGGTAATCATCTAGGTGTAATTAATACAGTAACATTAATTATGGCCCTGTTCCATTCAGGTGGGTGAATGCTGGCTCACTGCATGCTGGCTTACTGTGACACACCTGAATATAATGGGACCATAATTATTTTGATAAATTACACCTGTGTTGACCCTGCTATGACATGTCAAAATGGCCACTGTGAAAATGGCCTATTAAACAGCATCAAACAGAAAGTACAGCCTCCAAAATTATCATAACGACCTTCCAAAATAGTTTGAACAAAAACTACAACCTTCATGATGATGGTAGGACTTAGTTCAGGGCTGCCAGGTGTACCTAATAAACCAGCCTACTTCATGGATGTGTAACCTGAATATGGATTAAATAGTCCATTTTGATTATGAATTTCCTGTATATAAAGTTTGTCTTACAGTTAACTTTCCCAGTGGTCTCCCACCAAACTGAAATGATTTTACTGTCAAATGAGTAGAGCAACTATTTATTTTCCATTTGCAAAAATGTACGATGCACATTTCTTAGGGCACCTCAGAGTGAGGAGTATTATTACCATGGGAGGATTGTCATTGTCTGCAACAAATGCTTTCTTTTATGAATCTTAAAATGTCATTTTATTTGAGACTGTAACACCGGATTCACACCAGGCAGCGGCGGGGCGAAGTGCAGTCAATAATTAAAATTTTCTGTGGCCTGGAGGCGTATTCATGTCTTTCAGGCGGGAAGAGGTTCTTTTGTAACATAGGTCAACATGTAACAAGAGTCATGGGATCTGTTTACCGATTGGCTGCGGGTCCTCTCTGGCCATAACTCGCCCCTAAAAGTTGGGGAGGCTGTGGCCAAAGTGTCTTTGAGCAAGTTACTTAACCCCTAATTGCTATATAAATGCAAGTCCATTTACCATTTAAAAATTAAACTTTTCCCAACTTTTGTTGGCTGCACTTTGCCACTGAATCAAACGACTGCAGCTCGCTGAGCTTGGGAGCGGCCGCTGCAGCTTTTCATAGACATTGTGTGGCAGCTTGCCTTAGGCCGCACTTTGCTGTTGCTCTAGTTTGAATTTGCTGTGAGGGAGCTGTTTTATAAAGGCAATGGTAATTTGGAAAATTGTAGTTGGTATTGAACTGTATTATGGTGTTATGTGTAAATTGTAGACACAGTCACAGAACCTTTTAAGACGCATAAATAGGACTTGTCACTTTTATTGTCCACCTCCTGTAAAATCTGACATACTAACATTTTCTTTAATATCTTTAAGACACCCAAATGAACAGTTGGTCTAAACTAAAGCATATTTTCTGTAGATACAAGGCCAGAGAATGATGAACCAGAGGACAGCACTATGGAGGAGGATTCCCACTATGGCAATGTGAGTTTGCTGAACTTATGTTTACTTTCACATGTTTGATTGCTACTGCAACAAGATGCTTTTGCAGAATTGGACGTCCTCCTTAACGACTGTGAATTTCTGGATATTGCTGTTGAATTTTTGTTGCCATCTTCAGCAAATTTCCTCTTTTCTTTTTCAGGAGGAGCCTCAGGATGACCAGGAAAACATGCAGGAAATGGACATCCTCGACATGAATATTCTGGACGAGACAGAGAACGACAATGGGATACCAGCCGAGGATGATGAGGATGACGCTGCGAATATTCACACTGACGAAGACGCGCTGTTGAACGAAGAACATGACAAAGACGAGGACACTCTGTTGGATGAAGAACATGACAACAAGACTTGCGAGTCAGAAGATGAAACAAGAGCTCCAGAGGTGAGAAAATAGACTTTGAACTTGTCTGCTAATTTTAATCTTTTATCTGTCTGGCATTTCTTAATGTGACTGCATTTGTATCTATTTAAACAGATGGACGAGTCTGAGGTGTCAGATAAGACTGAAAATATGACAAGCTCATCAATCAATACGGTATGTTCTCTCACAAGTACTTAAAGCATGTGAAGGTAAAACAAAGTGTCACATTCATTAAGACTTCATTCTTTTCTTTTAGGCTCAGGATCAGGATCCAGATGCAGATGACGTGAAAGAAGAAACAGGTACTGTACAAAATGGTTTATAAAAAGGTGGTGGCATCTTTTTACAGTGTTGAGCTTGGAATGCAAACACTTTGTTTAGTTTCAGCCAGGAAGAGAGACTGGAAGCCCGAAGGGAATTGCTGGTTTTGTGTTGAAATTTGGTTAACCATAATTAAAAATTTCACTGGTAAATATGGATCAAGTTACCAGTTATGCTCTTGCAGTAGTAAAATGACTGTGGTTAACAATTTGATGCACATTGACAGCAATTCAGTTTCACGGTCAGGGAGGTGTGAGCTGTTGCAGGTGATTGCAGTGTTTCTAGGTTGCCACATGAAGAACAAGACAAAGAAGATCCATCAAGACTCAAGTATTACAACTTTTTAAAGACACTGACTCAGAAAATCAGCTGGATATGAAATTGCTGGACTTGAGGTGAAATTGTGGTCATCATCACTAATGGACACTGGAAAGTCAAAGGCTGAAAGAAGAAGGTGGACTTCACTGCAGCGAGGATTCGCTACTGCACTGCTGATCTTGTGGCTCTCTTCAGCACTGAACTCTTTGTCTGCTTTGGATCAGGTGAACACAGTGAAGTGGTTCAACTTGAATAATGAGCCAAAGTGTTAGTCGCACTAGTGGCTTAGTGGTCCTCCAGCCTTTGGGTTCTCTTCCAGTCTCTCGTTAGGGTCTACTTCATCGTTTTAATACATAGTTCTAAGAGCACAGGCCAGTGGTCATGACGTTCCTAATCCAGGCCTTGCCAGTTCCTCGTTAACCATTGCTGTGTTTCAGAAGTGATTAAACTCTGTGCCATTCTATTCCTGTTAAATCCGTAGAAAATGACAAAGTAGCCGGGTCTTGTTTATCTGAGCCACTTAACGAAGATCAGCACCAGAGCCACGAGACGAGCCCTGAAGAAGAGCAAGCCGCCGCCACCGCCGGAGGGGAAGACAATGTGTCCGACACCGGCGACAAGTCTGACAAGGCCGCTGCCTCTGGAGACGTGGAGAGCGACCGGGATGTTGTGGAGACCGACGCCAAAGAGGTTGGGGATGCACCGAACGCCCCAGAAGAGACATTAGACGCTGAAAACAAAAGCTCGCAGGCTGTTAGTGTAAGCGAACAGGGCGCTGTGGGTGAAACTGTTGATTCAGAATTTGGGTCTAAGAAGGGTGAGGAGGATGAGAAGACAGAAGAGAAAGCTGCTGCGGATTCAGCCTCCACAGTGAAAGAGTCCTCTTCTGTAGAGGGCGATGATCAGAAAAAGAGGTTTGTTGCTTTCTGTCTACTAGAAACCAAAATGGCTATCTCTGTTGCATTGGCTCCTTTGTGCTAGCAAAATTTGGATGCTCTTTTGGAGGTAAAATCGTTCTGTGCATTTGTCTGTTTTCATTTGTCATTCTTTACACTCACCTATCCCACTTTATTACCCATTAACGCGTATTGGGATTGCAATGGGGTGTAGTTCCATTTATTCACTGTTAAATCGCTGCACTATGGTACATGATGGGCTGATCGCTGTCAGTTATGTATTATACCATAAAACACATGAGTATGTACATCTGGATGAGAAGAGATGCCAGGTGTCCCCACTGCTGTACGTTTATTGCTTTTTATCTTTGTCTCTAGCTCTGAGGAGAAAGATGGCAAGACTGAGTCAAAAGATGAAAAGGGTGAGGGAATCAAGTGTTTTTTTTTTTCTGTTCTGGTCTTTCAAATTGAGTGGATATATGCTCATTAATTTATTATGTAATTGTGTGTAGCCGCTGGAAGTGCTGCAGCAAGCAGTAGCAAGAATCTGTGGGTCAGTGGTCTCTCTTCCACTACTAGAGCAACTGATCTGAAGACGCTCTTCAGCAAATATGGCAAGGTTAGTCTATAGAAACTATCCCTCACTGTTATCAACAGACCTAGAAATTACAGATCACTTCTATTTGATCTAAAATTGAGGATTTAATTTTTTGTTTTTCTCCCATTCCCTGGTCATCTCAGGTTGTTGGAGCCAAGGTGGTGACCAACGCTAAGAGCCCCGGGGCTCGCTGCTATGGTTTTGTCACCATGTCTTCCACAGAGGAGGCCACCAAGTGCATCAGCCACCTTCACAGGACTGAGCTGCATGGCAGGATGATCTCTGTGGAGCGGGTGAGTGTTGGAGGAAGATTTTTGTTTCATCGTAGTGCGTCCATTCATTGGATCTCCAATAACTGTGGTCCCACCCAGACAAACACATTATGCATCTGAGTGAATCTGTTATTCAATTTAAGTTTGAGTTCTGTCAGGTGTAATGGGAGGGGAAAAAAAGTAAAAAGTTTTGCTAACCTGATGGATACGTTCCTAATTCATGTTTCCCACAGGTTTTTATGAGACTGTGGTTGGTAGACCTCAGACCCTTTAAAGGGGGCCTGGGGGCATGCTCCCCCGAAAGAAAACTTTGTACATTTTAAAGTTAAATGCATCAATCTGGTGAACTTTAAGAGCAAAATTAAGAGGCTAGATCTATGAAGAACGTTGTTATCTTGTAAACAGTTCTGTGCTCTAGCAGTAGTGGAATTTAAGTACATTTATGCTACTCAGTAGCCTACTGTACATAAGTATATTTTGATGCTAATACTTTGTGCTGTTACTTAAGGAACATTTTGAATGCAGGAATTTCCCTTGTAACAGAGTCTTTTTACACTATGGTATTACTACTTTTACTTAAGTAAAAGACCTGAGTGCTTCCTCCACCTCTGTGCTCTCGTAAACAATTTAATCATAAACACCGCCACAGTCGAGGTAATTAATGGGAAACGCTGCTAATTACATTTGACATGCAGACTTAAGTATTATCATTATAAAAGCATGCGTTGCCTTAAGCAATAAATCATTAAAATGAGACCAGATGAAGAAAACAAAGCTTAAAGGGTTATTTCCATTACAGTTGTTGTAAACTTTAGGGTGTGTCTCCAAAACACCTGGCAAAGATTTACAGAAGTGGAAAATAGAAGGTGCGGTAAAACAAAGCAATTGTTACATTTGATAAAGTATAATTTTGTTAAATTAGAATTTCCTTTGGGACAAAAATAACTTCAGATGTGGTGATGGTGTTATTGTTCATTTTCATTGTATGATATGATCAGTGTGAAATGTAATTTGTTCATTCAGCTTTTGTGAATAAACACCTTCCTGTTTAAACATTTTAGGCTAAAAACGAGCCTGCGGGGAAAAAGCCAGCAGACAAGAATGACCCCAAGAAGTCTGGCAGTGACCGGAGACACTCGTCTGACTCAAAGTAAGACTGCTTACAAGCTGCTGCATGTTTGAGTTTAGTCTCTTACTAAAAATGCCCTGCCAGCTTGCTATTTTGGTCCTGTGTGCTTTTAAATATCATGGGTGCATACATGTTTAGCATGGCATGCCCCAGTGGTAACCTACAACCGCAGCAGTTGGAGCCCCTGAGTGGGGCTCAGCTACTGTATATGGGAGAAAAGTAAACCATTCATTAAAGTGTTTGTTGATACAGCACTAATAGAGCTCACACTGTTCATATTTTCTGTAGATCTGATGGAAAGGATGAGAAGTCTGAGGGAGAAGGGAAAGATGGCAAAGGTGAGAAATACGGGATAATTTCCAGCTTGTACTTCTCAAGAAAATAGTCATCTCCAAAAAATTTTCTTATATTTTTGACAATATCAATTGTTTTTGTTTGATAGGGCGAAATGAGAGGACTGTAGTTATGGACAAGTCCAAAGGAGAGCCTGTCATCAGCGTCAAAACCAAAAGCAAAGAACGAGTAAGTAAACAAAAGCTTCTTCCTCACAAGATGCCACTTAAATAAAGCATTGTTTGCTATATGCCAGCGTACAAGGTTGCTATTAATATGGAGGTTACATCAACCGTACTTGTCATTCAAATCTGCAGGCCAGATTTTATTTTGACCTCCAGATACTCTTCCCTAACTTTCTCTTGTACGTTTTCTTTCCTCCTCTCCCTTCTCTAGAGCTCTAAGAGTCGGGACCGCAAGTCACCCAGTAAGGAGAAGAAAGAAATCCTGTCGTTTGACCAGATCAAGGAGCAGAGAGAGAGGGAGAGACAGAGACAACGAGAGAGGGAGATCAGAGAGGTGGAGAGACGCAGATTCACGTAAGGATCGTTGAATCTGACCCCACCATAGGGCTTAATAAAACACAATTAAGTATTAATAAAGATCTTGAATTAGTTTGTGAAGGCCCATAGGAAATATATTTTTACAACAATAATATGTCTGTTTCTGTAAAATAAAAAAAAATGTTCTAGTTCCTTGCTGAAGGCTGAAGAAATGATCTTTGTAGCAGTTTGTACAGTATGATTTTTACACTTAACACTGTTCACTTTCAAAACAGAGATATTGATCTTTGTCATCTTCTTTTAGCGACCGGGACCGTGGCGATCGGGACAACCGCCCGGACCGCGAGCGTGAGCGAATCCGTCTGTTCAGAGAGAAAGAGGAGCGGAAACACTTGATCCGGAAGAGAAACTTTCTCGAGGTACTGTCAGTATTTCTAATGGGGGATTTCTTTCTGTCACTGCATTGCTGTTGATGTTCCTGCCCACATGATTTCCTTCATTATATTTTCTCTGGTGCAAATCTTAGCCTGTTGAATACAGAAATAGAAAAATGTTTATAATTACTTTTGCTCCCACATATCAATTTGTCAATTATCTCATAGTCTGCTTTATTTTCTTGTGAGTTCTGCGTTGACGTTAATCTCACTAATGTTTTGACTCCCAGGCTGAGAAGCAGCGCCTCGATGCGGACCGCATGGAGCGTCAGTTCCTGGAGCGGGAAAGGCTACGCATAGAGTACGAGAGGCGACGCGAGCAGGAGAGGATCATGAGGGAGCGCGATGAGCTGCGACGGCAGCAGGAGCAGCTGCGTTTCGAACAGGACCGCCGCCCCGTTAAGAGGCCTTATGACATGGATGGCAGGTAAATATTAACGGACATAGTGTAGTGATGATTGATAAATGGATTTATTGCTTTGCGGAGGTTCATTTCAGTTGGCCTCTCAATTATTAAAATATTACCTCTTATTTTATTAAAGTGCTAAAGATCTTGAGTCTTTTTTAAGTTAAAGCCTGCTAAAAAGAATCAGAACATCACAAGATATTAGCAATAATAAAGGTGAGAGCTTCTGTACAGTATGTGCTGCGTATATATATCAGATGGATACAGAGCAGCTCAGTGGATGAACATCATTCTGGATGTCGTTGCCTGCTCCTCTTTTAGGAAAGATGACTGGCCTGATAAGCGCATGGCCCTTGATGACCGTTACAGCCGTTCAGACTTCAACCGTCAGGAGCGTTATCAGGACTTTGACCACAGAGAGGGCCGGGGCCGCTACCAAGACGACATGATGATGGACAGGCGGGACAACACTCGTAGCGTTGCTGCAGACAGAGATGGTCAGGTAAGAGGCGCTGACCCTCGTCTCTCACTAAAGTTAAGATGCAACTCCTGCACATTATAAGGTGAAAGCATACAGTAAATCCTTAGAATGTGAAGAATCGAGTAGGTCTCTGAATGGTAACAGGTGTGTGACTCATAATACCAGTGAACATGGAAAGGAGAAATGCTCATTCGGTTGCCACATTTGCAGTAAATGTGTAGATATAATGGATAAATTCTAACTGTGTTGTGTCTCTTGTTTCAGCACTTCTCAGACCGGTCAGACAGACATGGCAGAGAGGGCCGAGACTCCTGGAGCGGAGGCTATGACAAGCGTGTCAACTCCAGGTAAGACTGCCTTCAGTTCAGGCCATTATAAAAACTTAAATAGTGTCCAATGCTGACATCCTGACATCCTTTATCCTGAAGGAAGGGAAAACATGTACAAAATATTTTTCCTTTCCTTTTAGGGAAGGAGGTCGAGACTGGGACTCTAGCCGGAAGGTAGATGGAGACAGAACATGGCAAGGTACGCATTCTTGTCCTTTTATTGTGCGTGTGACAAGATATATTGCGACATATTGTGATTATTTCAACTGCAAATTTTGCAGTTTGTCAACATCATTTTATCTAATAAGATACAGTTTTCACTCTGTTCTTCTCAGAGTTTTCATTCCCAATTTTTTTTTTAACATGACATGGTTGGTACCCATCGATTTTCTAGTTTCATATGGTACCAGTATCTTCACTCCAGCTTTAAGACTGAGCCCACTACAACCTCTGAAAGACAGAATAGCAGTTAATAGTTTATATAATAAAAGATTGATATTTGACGTCCGTGTATTGATACAATATTGCCGTCGGAGAATATTGTGATACTATACTGTATTGATTTTTTTCCTCCACCCCTATTTGACACCGTGATGTACATTTTGAAGTAAAGTAGTTTTGCCTTCTGAGGATTGGAGTGGCAGATGGCACAATTATCGTAGCAGGCTGAAGGAAAATAGTGCAACATGTCCTGAAACTAGTTTGCATCCCAATTAATGACAATATAGATATATAAATACACTAGTCTACGCATCTGATGTTTTGCTTTTTTTGCTCTAGGTAGAGACGGTGCCATCCCAGGCCAGAGCCACATGGCACGTGGAGGAATGGCAAGGTGAGTCGTGAATATCAGCTGGATCTATACCTCATTTTTTAACTTCAGCTCACAAGAGCAGCCAGCTCTATTTGTTAGAACCGTATCGATCATTGTGTCTCTGTGTTTTTCTTTGCAGCAGCCGTGGAAGCTTCATGAACACGGGAACGTCTCAGTCCCTGTCTGGAGCTCTGAACAGACAGAACCAGCTGATGCAGGGCAGCGGGCTGCAGGGCGGAGCTTTTGGCCGACGCTACTGATGTCTGTCTGAAGACAATACTGGAACTGTTTCAAGAGGTCATATCAAGAAGGATGTGATGTGACCATCTTGTTTTGTAAATTTTTTTAAAACCAGGAATTCTTTTTTGACACAATTCCAGTCCATTTTTGACGGAGACGTTTATTTTTCTGGTCGCTTCTCCCTTTTTTTTTTGTGTTTGTGTGATGTAGTGATCTCCTGCCTTGTATTTATCATCCAGTCCAACCTCCACCTTGTTTGTAGAACACTACTGTCTGCTTGCCAAGAATGTGTTGTATATGCAGGTCAGCCTGTGGCGGAGAGTCGCGTCAGAGCTCCGTGTTGTGATGTTTTCTAGACACCTGAGTCGATGGACCTAACCTCACCAGTCTTCTCTCTGTATCCCAGTTTGTGTCTTATGCATTGTGTGGAAGTTTTCCATTCTTGATAAATGAGCCTGCATTGCAATTAATTTGTTCATAGCTTGCGGCTCCTTTTTTGACGTCATTCTTTTTAAAAAGAGATGTTTGGTGAAGTTTCGCTGCTGAGTAACATGTTTTTAAAGTAAATGTCACATTCAGATTATCCATGCTGGTTAGACTTCTTTTAATACTTCAATTTGTGCTTTTTTTTTTGGTTGTATTTCATTAGTGTGCTTTTTGGATAAAGGCAATAAATGCCCCAGGAGTGCGTCTGTGTTCACAATCTATTGATTAAGATCTGTTATAAAATCTAAATCTAAAATTTAATGTATGATGTTTCAGCCTATGTCTTCTGTAACTCAAATGTGTTTTTTTGGAGTTTTTTTTTCATAAAAGTGTTATATAATTAGTTTATTCCTTCTGTTTGGTTCATTTTAACGCCATGTTCTGGTCAGTGTCACAATATCAGCTGCTAGTGTCTAATGGAGCTCAGTTGTAAAATTCACAGGGTGAAATTGCCTCCATCAATAAAAGATTTTTCATCTTTTTGCAGTGGTGCTACGGAAACAAACACTCCCTGACTTGTTATTTTAAATTGCCAAAATGATTTTGTCAAAAGTAAATTTCAGGGGCTCACATTGAGCACAAACACACTTGAGCTGGCATGACTCATCGAAGCAACCGTTTAATTTTCAACCCTTCCAGTAAAGCTTTTTTCATTTATTATTAAAGAGCAGCGTATAAGGACTCTTATGGCTCCTGCACTGAACCCTTTTGACTCGATGAGTCGACCCAAACATTTAAAGCCTCCGTACACCCACACAGGTGTTTTCAATTATTCGGGCCGATTAGACCTCTGCTCTGGTTGACGATATTCATCTACCAATAACAATGATAAAGGTGTAATTTATCCCGCCTTAACAGGTTCAACAAACTGCTAACAGGAGACTCCGGAAGACGTCACTCAGGTGCATCCCAAGTCTCTTAAATTGGATCCACATTTCCCTCATTTGTCTTTTCTTTGCATCTCTCCATGCAAGCACAGACTGAGTACAAAACATGGCTCCAGTGAGATTTGGGAATGCTCTGCAAACATTGAATGGTTTGATAATAAAAATGATCCTGCATCAAAGATGTAATACAATTTTAACTCGGTGCAACACCAGATAACTTTTAGGAAGTGGTTGAAGCAAAATGAAAATGTCAAATGTTGTAAAACGGCAGCAAAAGCAAAATTCAGTTCACTCAAAACTCACAAGTTATCCAGTTGCATTAAAATGGAATTACCACAAAACCAAACACATTCAGCAGGTCTGAGATCCCATGTACACCTTACAATAATCACACTTTAGTTGAAAGGAGTAGCAATGGCTTGGGATGAGACGCTACTGTGTATAGTGTGTTTCAAACATGGTTAATAGTGTCCAAGATGAGCACATAACAGGGTGTTTACCTCTAAATTAACTAATATAATAATGAAACCACCAAATTGCTATGAATCTGTCACCTCTTCCAGTACCACATGCAGCGGGCATGTGCCCTCAGACTGCTGCTCTGGTGCCCTGAAACCTTTCCCAAAAGGCAGAGGGAGAATTACTCAACTTGATGTACTGTACTTCACATCATGACTTGTAGACCTCCAGCCTAGACTGAAGAAATGAGGTGAGAAGCCAGTGGCAGCAACAGCAAACCCAGTGGGAGGTCTGGTTGGAGTCCAATAGTCTGTCATCTCCTGACAGTCACCTCAGAGTTGCATTCTCATTGCAGTATAGCACATTGTCCAGGACATGATAGGAGGATGTGATCTTGACTGATGCCATTTTGACCTCTGTACTTCACACTCATATTGGTTCTGATCTATTACTGGATCCAAGTTCCTTTTCTACTAACCGAGTTCCTCTCTTCTCACAGATACTTTCCTCCTTCAGTACTCTACGGCTCATGTGTCATGAAGCGCAAATGATGACTCATAATGTATGTATACAGTTGTGTAGTGGTCATGAGGTGGGTGTACTACTAGGTAGATGGTTAGTAGGTTACCGAGGAGGAAGTGGGTTTACTCTCCTATATATTCCAATGGCTTTTTGGCTGAGAGGTGGGTATAGTGTAAACCACCAGAAAAAGAGGTGGGTATACCCCGTTTATCTGCGTATACACTCCAATGCGCCACAGTATGTATGTAGTATGAAGTACTCAACAGCAGGCTGTAAACTTCGGGGTGTTAATTTAAGCCTCGCATTAAATCTACATTTTATTAAACAGTGAAAATGTGCCTGTAGTTGAATGCTATTGCTGCATACTTCTTGCAATTATTTATATATTTATGTATTTTGCAGTTGCATCGAACAAACTTTTAGGCTCCTTTTCTTTTTGTCCACTAGAGGGTGTTATATAACAATAAATAGAAGCCAGATCTTGGTCATTTCTATTTGTACACTAGGCATTAAGATGCTATTATGCATATTAATTGACAGTGAGTGCAACTGCAAAATCAGCTGAAATACCAACATTTACATTACAAGCAACCGTGAGGACCGAGGGTTGCAGTCACTGCATACACAGGCGACACTCGATGCAGATGTGGAAGTGGTACTCAAATCCTTTCCTTAAGTAAAAGTAGAAATACCACAGTCTAAAAATACTCCATTACAAGTAAAAATCCTGAATGACAAATGTTACTTAAGTAGAAGTACAGAAGTAGTTTCAGATAATTGTACTTAAAATATCAGAAGTACTCATTATGCAGAACGGCTTCTTTCACAGTGTTATATTATTATACAATATTGTATTATACTTTTCACATTTCAAACGAATGCATGTAAGAGTATTTTATACTACTGGTAGATAGTACTGCATCATATCATATCATGTTTTTGTATGTAAAAAGTAACTATAAGTACAATATTTCCCTCTGAAATGTGGTGGAGTAGAAGTATAAATTAGAATAAGATTGAAATACTCAAGTCAAAGTATGTCAAAATAGTAGTTCAGTACAGTCCTTGAGTAAATGTACTTTGTAATATTCCACCACTGAGTAGATGTGACAATAACTCTTGTACCCATGTGGACGTGCATGGCAGCTGTGCTACGTGGGGGAAAAAAGGAGACAGAGGATAAGGCATATAGAGGACATGACTTATGGGTGAGAGGATGTTGGGGATAAAATGAGGACATGTATACAGAGACTGCAAATAGTCCACCAGATGTAGAACGAGCAGCTTAAATCAACATGACTATATGGCCTCTGGGGAGAGGAGGAGCACACAGGATGTGAGCTAGAGGAGGTCACAGACACTTCACCTGCACACACACACACACACACACACACACACACACACACACACACACACACACACACACACACTTAAAGGCAGCAATATGTGTATGCAAGCACCCTCAATGAGGTCAAAGTAAAAGGAATGCACACACACATACACACACACACACACACACACACACACACACACTGATCGTCGGCTTCACCCCCGTGCTGTGCAACATCACTGACCCTGGCCTCTGGAATGTGTGTTTATTTTCTCAGTCGGTCCTGATGAGTCGTCTGACTGAAGTGTACTCCATGTTTCTGTGGCTGTTGTGTCTTAAGCTCATTGCCTCCAGCTGCAAACATGTGGCAGAGGTGTTTTAGCAAATCAATAAGGGAGAAAAGCACAGGGTTAACCTGTTATAAATGTAGTTGTGTGAATGAACGACAGGTGACTATACAGCAGGTGTCAGAGCCACGCCTACATTCCATCCTGCACGTGAGAAACAAAACAAACGTGATGGATCATGGATCATATCAAACAGCAGGTTTCCAGCAAGATCCCCTGAAGAGTTTCATCATTTTGATTGGTTCACATCTCTGTAGGGGCAATGCATGTGAATGTGAGACGCTGAGGGTGGTAATGTTTGTTGTCTACAAAGCACCAGACCTGAGATCACCACAGGTGGATCCACCAGGAGCTTCCTTGGACAGCTGAAGGAAAAACAAAGCTGAGATAACATCCTTATTATGTTTCAACAGAACTGGAGCTCAGATCAACAGATAGACCTGCAGGGAGGAGAAGGAGGAGGTCTGCAGAGTTTCAGTGATCTGGGTCAGAAAAATGCAGAAAGAGAGAGGAACATAAATAGTGTCCTGTATCTATTGTAGATCTAATTCCTTTTCATCCGGCCTGCCCTGTTTCTGCCAACAAATGTGTTTTGAGAATATCTTCGTCAATTTGATGCCCACAAAAAAGTCGTCCTCATATGATTTGAAAAAATACAACAAATTATGGAAAAATATAAAACAATCAGTCTATTTTTAGGCTTTATAAAACTATTTTCAGATATGCAGTATTACTCCCAAAGACCTGTAAACTGATTTTGATGTGAGAAACGTCTATCAAAACTTTCATGAATTTTTGAGTATGTTTTTGTAATCTTTAAAAGATATTTCTGTTCATGATTTCAAGGAATACAGGCAAAACAACAGACAGATATTTGATAACAAGCAACAGCAGGACAGCATAAGCACGTTAGGGGAAATCCTTCATCTGGTGGAGATCTGCTGCCAGAACGATGAACCTGAGCTTCTCACAATCATTCGTGCAGAGCAGCCGGTCTTCATGCCAGGCTGCTGGGCAGCAGCACGAGAGGAATGATGCAAACTCTACTTCCTTCCAACCAAAGACATCCGAGCTCAGACAGCAGCCTGACAGATGAGAAGAGAACGAAGGCCAAACCTGCAAGACTTGCAGAGTCAGACAGGCTTCTGTCATCTGGGGTTGTAAGAGGGATGCTAAACACTGTGATAAAAGTCTGTCGGCAAATGTTCTGTTGTTTCTGACCTAAAAATAATCTTTGATGGTCCTTCTCATCCTTTTTGGTTCTCATCCAGTTTGGGTTATTTCTTTAATGTCTGGTTGCACAAGGAACAATGACTTAATTAAACAATTAATAATAATAACTTTATATATATGGCACCTTTAAAAGCAGAGATTACAAAGTGCTTTGACAGAAAGCAAAAGCAGGATACAAGGCAATGTAACAACAGAAAGCCAAACAGTGAGGCCAAACAAATGCAAGACAAAACTAAGGTAACATTTTAACACAGATAAATCAATACAATAGATAAAAAACACATCAATTAAATAAATACAAATGAAAAAAAAGCAATAAAAACAAAAAGAGGTCATCGCATAAAAGTCAATAAAAATGGGTTTTAAAAAGAGATTAAAAGAGATTACTGATTTATTCATTGACCAATCCCGTATAACATCACATTTACGCTACACAGTATTTCATGTAGAATAATACATTTATGTGTTTATTTTGAAGTTTATTCTCAGATAAGATTAGGTTGAAAAATGATTCAAATGATTTAAACAGCAGACAACAGGAATTTAAATGAGCATTTCAACGTCTTCTCACTGCCGCCAGGCGAGACGCTGGCATCTTCTGGAGCAGCTGAAATCAAATAGTTACGAAATGTCTTCTTTCTCCTGCGTTGGGACATCAGTGAGTTGAGAAAGTCACGTCTGGCTAGACTAGTGTGACCCGAGTCGTCTCCCTTTACACCAGCAAGGTCAGCTGCCTTCACGGATGAAACATAGGACTCATTCAGGCATTCCTCTCATAACATACGGATAAAACCACCAACACACATGCGCAGAAGCCCTTATGTAATGTACAGGCATGAAACCGTGACACTGGAGAAATTGGAGAAACTGGACTGGGCAGGCTGGATGTGTGCATGCCACTGTCGGGACTCTGTGTGCCCATACATACACAAGTGTGTAGGCTTTTATGTACTGGACACATATAATGTATAAAGAACAGTGGAAACTCTGTATGAACTCACGTACAGAGTTTATGCAGCAACAGATGTGCAGCCTCCCTCTGTGTGTGTGTGTGTGTGTGTGTGTGTGTGTGTGCATGTGTTGCTCTTCATGCTTATCCCTCTGCACATACTGTGCAAGCATGCACACACACATACATACTGTAGGTGGATTTATATGTGCATGCCATATCTAACTGGCAGTTCATGCTATGTAACAGTGCCATCTTGGGGTTTGGCATCTGCACATGGACTCAGGTTTCATATATACTGTATACTGTATATGTCAAACATTATATAAGTAGAAGGCGTTCTCCTGATGAGGTCACCCTACAATACATCCGGCTCTCATATAGTGTTGGCAGATAGTCTCCTCACTGAGATCACCTCACTGGGTGTGATAGAGGAGGAAAGGCTCTGCAACAGAAAAATGTCTCACGTTATTAAGCCTAAGCTCGACTTTCTTAAAGGGGACATATCACGCTCATTTTGAGGTTCACACTTGTATTCTGGGCTTCTACTAGAACATGTTTACATTCTTTAATGTTCAAAAAACACATTAGTTTTCTCATACTGTCTGCCTGAATATACCTGTATTCACCCTCTGTCTGAAACACTCCGTTTTAGCGCCTGTCTCTTTAAGACCCCCTCCTGAAAAAGGCCAGTCTGCTCTGATTGGCTTGTGAGAAAAATATGCCGCACCTTTGCAAAGGTAGTTTTCAAGCTGTGGGCGATATATTCTAATGAGCCTGCATGTGACATAGGAAGGGGAGCCACATCTGAATGGCTTGTTGAATCACATGTTTTCTGATCTAGGCGGCCCACAAAAAACTGACTGGGTTGTCTTATTTTGTGGGATGGTAGGCACTCCAGATACCCAAATGTACGTGCACAAGCACTGAAAAAGTGAGTTCTTCACAGTGGGCAAAAAGGGAAGCCAATGCAGAAGTGCCTTAAACTTGCATTCTTTCCAATAGCCAGCAGGGGGCGACTCCTCTGGTTGCAAAAAGAAGTCTGATTGTATAGAAGTCAGTGAGAGAATGAGCCTACTTTTCACATGATTTATTACCTCAGTAAACATTATAAACATGAGTTTATGCACTCAATTGCTAGTTTCAAGTCTTCTTCAATACAGCATGATGTTCATTTAGTAAATTATGATTCCATTTAGAGTCAAATAGACCATAAAGCAGGGTATGCTTTAGGGCATGGCTACCTTGTAATTGACAGGTCGCTACCACGGCGTTGTTCGGTCTGGGTGTTGTCCGTGTTTTCGTCTTACAACTTTAACCCTTTCACAGTGTGTTTTCAGTTCATGAAAGTTAACTGTAACATTTTGGACGCCTAGAAATATCTTAGTCAGCGTTTGATTGTACTTAGCTCCACCCTCTCGTGTCACTACTGGTTGCAAAAAACAAGATGGCGACGACCAAAATGCCGAACTCGAGGCTTCAAAACGGCAGTCCACAAACCAATGGGTGACGTCACGGTGACTACGTCCACTTCTTATATACAGTCTATAGTTTTTCATGATATGTCCCCTTTAAGAGTACTCCATTAATATAGCATTGCACTCCTATAACATTACTTACATGCCTTATCTAACTGGCAGACAAACATGTGCCTGTTTAGGGGTTTGGTATCTGAATGTGGACTTAGGTTTCATATATGTCAAACGTGATATAAGAGAAGGCTGATGTTTCTGACTTCCTACTGATCTCATGAGCATCATCTGTCTCACAGCGAGGCCACAGAAGTGATTTCAGCTGCTTTTTCACCTGCTAAGCTATTTGTCATGCACGTCCAATAAAACTCAAATGATGTTGAGTTTGGACGTTTCTCTACATGTTGGATTCCAATAAACTGTAATAATAATAGTCTATGATCTCCTAAATTCTACAGAAGCACATGTTGATGCGAACTGTTTTCCCGCTTACTGGAAAGTGAGGACTGAGAGGTTCATATAAGGGGCACACACAGTTTACAGTGTACAGTAGATACAAATAAGAGACACTCTCCGTGTATGTTAGATATAAACACCCAAATGTCTTGTGCACACACACACAAACTCACACGCAACTCATGCATCAATTAGTTTCCTCGTTAAACTGTTGGCACAAGTGTATAACACAACCTCTTCAAGTCACCCTAGAATAGAGGAATAAAATACTGCCTTCCTCACACACTCCAGTCTTTCTGTGGCTCTTTTATGACCTCACTGTGTCTTTAGTAGGAGGCTCGTAAAACACTGAACTCCCACTGAGGAGCCTTTCTTTCTCTGTGTCCTGCCCAGCAGATCTTTTTCCTCGTCTAATGGATTCTGAAACGGCCAATAAAGCTAAAATCCGCTCTGGTGTCGACTAATTAGAGCGTTCTCTTTAGCTTTCATGCCACAAATGTGAACTGATTGGTGAAACCATGATTCATCAGTTTTTTTTTCTCTCCAGCTGCCTTCAAGGTCTCAGCAGCAAAAATCCCTGAAGGTCTTTTCTTCCTCTCCTATTGTGTCTGGATGGTGACGGCCATGAAAGAGAGTGGAAACATACAGATAAATGGGAACACAATGTGATCAATGAAGTCATGATAAACAATGAGGGGACGGCCTTGCACCACTGCACAGGCAGCAAGGGATACAGTTTAAGGAACAGAGAAGAAGATGGCAGTGTAGTCCAGATCAAAATTAAGCCACGTAAGTATTAAAAGTCTCCAGAAAACACTCAAACATGAAAGTCAGCAGCCACATCTCCTGCCTGCTGGCTGCGGATGAAACACTCTCATTAGTGTGTGATTAAGCCACATACTGTACACACATGCTGTAACCTCTCTGAAACACAACAATATTTATCCCTGCTTTCCATTTCCTAAAATCAGCCTTCTGAGTGAGTCATCAAAACGGACGTTTACATCGAGGATTTCAGTGTGTGTGTGTGTGTGTGTGTGTGTGTGTGTTTGCACGACTGCTTAAACACATGTTTATGGTTTATGTCTCACTGTCAGAGATGTCGTGTGAGCATAACTGACTGTGTGGTGCTGTGTCTGTTTGGTTGCTGTTACGCCTATGTTTGCTATAGGGGTTCCGCTCTTTTGAATAAACATGTAAATATCTTGGGGCAAGAGAGAAAGAAAAAGAGACAAACAAGGAAACAGATGGAGTGTAAACACCACCACTTAAAGTATTCAGCACATTGACAAAGTAGTAGTAGTCTGTGTGGTTTTGGCAAGCCATTTTTAAAGTGGACCTATTATGCTTATTTTCAGGTGCATGCTAGCATTTTGGGTTTCTATAAGAACATGTTTACATGCTTTAATGTTAAAAAAAACGCTTTATTTTTCTTGTAGCGGCTGTTCTGCAGTTCTGTTTGAACTCCTGACCCCGCCCTCCTGAAAAGCCGAGTCTGCTCTGATTGGTCGGCCGGCCCACTCTGTTGTGATTGGTCAACCAGACTAAACTCTGCGGACTCTGCTCCAGCTCCGGTTTAACTAGTTTTGTTTGAGGGCGTGCCAAACTAGCCGCTAGGCAGGTGTTATGCAAATGTGTTACTTGGTGACATCACCACGTTATGGAAGAAAAGGCGGGACTTCGAGCAAGGCGTTTCAAGCAGTTCTTTGTATCTTTGCAGACATTTTACAAGCACAAAAATATATAAAGGAAAGGGGAAAAAAGCTGCTAGTTATTTACCAATGATGTCCATCTGTGTCTGTCACTTTTAATAAATTTTAATCTCAAAATTGAGACATAAACAGCCCACAATGTCTTTTGGTACACACAAAATACAGCCCACAATGTCCTAAGCACAACAGAGCACATGATGTCCTCAGAGCACAGTGAAAAAATGTGTGCTAACTGGCATGTGGTCTATATGAGCTACCTGAGGCTATCCACTGCTTACACCATACACCACTAGTTATTGGAGGCATATTAAACACAAATAAAATACATGGCTCCTACAATACATAGGCCTATCAAGTAAATGTTTAAACAGCCACTTATAGCCGACTTTTTAAGGATTTAAAGTAGGGCTGTCAAAGTTAATGCGCTAATGATGCGTTAATGCAAATTGGGATTTTTAATTAACCTCTTTAAAAATCCATCTTTAAGATCTTTAAGAGGTTGCAGTGGGCTCAGTTTTTAAAGCGAGAGTGAAGATACTGGTATCATATGAAACTAGAAAACCTAAGGAATCCATTGGTATTACTAAATAACGCTCCAAACCCCTTTGAAACTGGCATGGCCATTTCTAAACGGGTCCCTTGACCTCTGACCTCAAGATATGTGAATGAAAATGGGTTGTATGGGTACCCACGAGTCTCCCCTTTACAGACATGCCCACTTTATGATAATCACATGCAGTTTGAGGCAAGTCAATATCAGGTCAGCACACTGACACACTGACAGCTGTTGTTGCCTGTTTGGGCTTCAGTTTTCTATGTTATAATTTGAGCATATGTTTTTATGCTAAATGCAGTACCTGTAAGGGTTTCTGGACAATATTTGTCATTGTTTTGTGTTGTTAATTGATTTCCAATAGTAAATATATACATATATTTGCATAAAGTCAGCATATTTGCCCACTCCCATGTTGATAAGCGTATTAAATACTTCACAAATCTCCCTTTAAGGTACATTTTGAACAGATAAAAAACATGCGATTAATTTGCGAATAATCACTAGTACAACCAAAGTTGTAGATATCTCAAGATACAATTTTTACTCGTGAGAACGTTATTGCGGATTTCTTTAAATACCATTCTGCCGACTGAGAATACCATTTTCGGACTACAAGAAATGTTGCTATGGATATCTAAAATGTAATGACAGATAAGAGTGTAGTTCGATTAAATGTTTAAACGGCTTGTGAATCAACACCGCTCCCATAATCTGTCAGAAGTGCAAACAGAGGAATGTGAAGCCTTTAAGTTTTGCGAGGCTCTGGAAGAAAAAACATAAAAAGTGAAGGAATTCCTCCCCAGCAGGAGATATGTTCTCTCTGCAGTGAACTTTTAATTTCCTCAAGGTTTACGGCAAACTAATTGGAGCTCAAAGGGGCTGAATGACATTGGACTGGGACATATCAGATCTGTCTACAAGCCAGAACACCCCAGGCAGTCTGTCTGCTGCACCACCGTTGACCCGTCGTTACTGTCATGACTTGCATTTAGTCTGCCTGGCTTTAATCAGCTGCTCTGCCTTCTCCCTCTTCTTGCTGATAACTACACCAAGTGTTAAAACTTTCAAGCTGTTAAGAAAAGTCTGACTTATTCTGAAACATGTCAGGGTGTGTCTCATGACATTTTAATCCTTGTCGTTCATCTCCGTGGCGTTAAGTACAGTAACTGCAGTGACTGATAGAGATCACAGGCCGGGGGATAGGCGTTGCTCTTCTCTCTAATCACTGGGTTGGGCCTGCTGGTCTGGACATAAGCATCACCTTCCTGACAATCACTGGCAGACTCATACATACAAACACACTATAGGCATACATGTATTTGAACATAAAAGATAAAAGAAACAGGGGACTATATTTAGGGAGGGAGTTGATTACTGAGGACAGCATGGTTCAATCATACAGAAAGGGTTCATGAAGGAAAGTGAATCAGCTTCTTCCTACTTTTTTTTGTATTCACCCAAACTTAGCGTTAAACCTAATGTCCTTAGCGTATATTATGTCGAAAGAGCATTAATATAGCAGCGAACAACTATTTGCTATGTAAAGATATAGGGGCATAATGTCTACCTGAGCAGAGGATGAAGTCACTCTCCCTCTGTGTGTGTTGTAATCGGAGCTTCTCCTATGCTTGTTGATATAGCCGGTGTTACGATGAAGTCTGCTCCCCCATCCAATAGTGTTTCCATCCTTTTAAAATGATAGCGCCCCCCTCGGTAGTTAGGGTTAGGGATAAGGGTTGGTTCAGGGTTAGGTAGGTAGAAACATATTGACGGCAAACAATACTCTACTTGACACAACACCGGGCCGGCCGTAAGTGCTTTTAGTGCATGTTCGTGCATATGAGCGTGACCCACTGGCTAGCTCACGGCCGCTGCTCTGTACTGCTTTTATACAGCAGTTGATAACGCCGTACCGACTGACGGCGCCATCACGGAAGCGTAGCACCCAGGTTAACGCCGTTATCTCTGTCAGCACTTTTGCCATTATTTTCACTGTTAGCACCGTTAGCTGTGAGCTGTCACCATTTTAAGAGCCGTATGGAGGCAATCGTAATGCTCCCAATCCTGTATTTAGCACCTTTAATCACCTTGAGATTTCATGACTTACCCTAATTTTATAAGAATCGCTTCTAAACATTATGACGTTTCAGACAATGTGTCACTTTCATCAAACATAGAAGCTTAGCTTGTGGCAAAGGGAAGGGTTACCACTTCAGTTAAGATATTTGGTTGCTTTTGCTATTATTTTTTATTATTTACACATACAGCACTTACGTCTGTGGGACCCTAAACAATGAGGAAGTAAAGCCAGTGTCAGCAGAACACAAGGGTTAAATGATAATCTTTATATTATGCAGGTGAAGTTAAACAAGAACAAGATTAATACTAATAAATGTAACGCTTCTTCTTCTTCTTCGTATGTGGCTCATTTTTTTTCAAGCCAACACATTAAACAACACAGCCCCCACTCCGAGTCACGCTCCACACGTGATATCTTAATCCAAATCTCATTCGGTTTCTCTCTACAGGTTTTAGAAGAATAATATTTCTGAAGATTAAACAACACAGCGGGGGGGGGCATCTCACGCGGAACTGATTCTCTGAAAAATGAATGTATGCTATATCATGTTTAAAAACAGGGAAACTTTGCCCTGATGGAGAAACATCTAGGCTATAGGTCAACCTGTTTTTGTTGCCCTCCGTTTTGAGAGAAAACAGAGGTGTACAATAGTCTCACGCAGGTGTTTTGGCTCGAAAATCATCATAAAACTCAGACACATTTCCCTCCTGCCTGCTCTCATCTTACATGTGTCTTTGATTTCTCTGGAGTTGCTGAGTTTCTTCTGTGCCCCCGAGTGCTGCAAAGAGGGTTTAACTGCCACCATAAGGAATGCACTTAACATCTTGTTTTCATTACACATGACATGATATGAGACGGGAATGTACTTTCTCTTGATTTATTCATTACTTTATTTATTCCTTTAAGCATGCAATCAGAAGGCAGGGGGCGAGACATTGTGGTATCATTATTTTGTGCTTTGTCATCGTCTTTGGACTCACCAGTGATCCACCAATGAGAGAGGGGGCTTTCTAAGACACCCACACCGCTCAGGAGATCTGTCTGAGATGATCACATCTGACTTCACTCGCCTTTGATCGGCCACACCATCAATTAACTAATTAATCATAAGATTTGAATTTGATATAATAAACAGTAGTGAAAAATATGATTAAATTTTGACCCTCTGATTGAAAAGATATCTGGGGCTGGAGATGTTTGATATATTTGGGTACGATAAGTTGCTACTAACAGACTGTTACTGTGTTTTAATTGTATTATTGTTTGTGTTTGATATATACCCAGGACTCCTGGAGGGCAGTAGCCTTACTGACAGATACTGAGATTATCTCGGTGAAATAAAGTGAACTGATGATTGCAAGTGATAGAACCATAATATCACTGGATAAATATATTATATATCATCTTATTCAAGTACTGTACACTTAAACACACATTTAAGGTACTACTTTACTTGAGTGTTTCCATTTAGTGCAACTTTATACATCTACTTCACAGCTCTTTGACTTTTTATTACATTACTTTGACTGCTATTGTTAGCTATGTGTTACTTTACAAATTAAGATTTTACACAGAAAACATATGAGCTTATAAAATACAGTATGTTGCTTTGTTATAGTGTAAAACTTAGCACCTCAACAAACTACAACAATAAAATGCTGCTCACACATCAATACATCAGTAGTACAATTTAATGACATAACATGTAATAATAATAATAAAAATAATTTCTACTTTTCAAAACCAGAGTTACAAGGTGCTTCACAAAATATGTTTAAAAGAACATCATACACATAACATTCAGTAAAAACAGGGATTTTAGTAAGTGTTTAAACATAGAGAGATAAAAAGAATAAAAAAACAACATTAAAAACATTTTTAAAAGATATTATATAAATACAAGTCTGTACATTTTTTTTATTTTTTTTACAAACTTTTTAAACTTTAAATTAGTAGGCTATATCACTTACGGGAGCCATTTGTCTGCATTGAGCAACTTACTTTTTGATACTTTAAGTACTACAATTTGCTGATAATACATGCGTACTTTTACTAGAGTATAATTTTCAATGCAGGACTTTTACTTGTGTAGTACTGGCTTGAATGTGTAAAAAAAAGTGATTAGTCAAATATTTTTTCCACATAAATTATAAATAAATAAATAAAAAGCTTCTTTTTTTTCTTACTTTTTTCATACTTTTACTGGAGTATCATTTGCAATGCAGGACTTTTACTTGTATATTATTGGTTTGAATGTTTAAAAAAAAGGTTAGTCAAATATTTTTCCACATAAATAAATAAAAAGCTTATTTTTTTCCTTTTCATCAGCTTATTATAAATTATGAGAAAAAACAAACCACATTTTCACATTGAGAATTTGTCCTAAAGTCTGAGGCAAGTCCCTGTCATTTTTAAAAAATCGAACAAGCTAATTGATGGTTGATAATTGACACTAATGACACCGTTTAAAGCTAATAATTAGAGTCCTGTGTGCTGGTGTTACTCAGTTGATGCAAGTTGTGAATGATTTCCGTCTGGTGATTCAGAGCTGGGACAAAGTTTAAACCCCGCCCCCCTAAACCTCATCAGCCAATCACGTGTGAGTATGCAAATGAGCCACCCATAAAGATAACTTGGAGCTGCAACTGTGACAGACCATAAGAAACTTTACTCCTAAACCACAACTCCACACCACTTTAACATAATACACGCTTGGATATACAACTGGTCGACATCCAGAGAACTTTTTACCAACTTTTTTTTTATTATTCAGGATATTTTAGAAAAAAAACTAATAATATGGGAAAAGAAAATATCTGTTTTTTGTCAGTTTGGATAATTTTGGGAAAAATCTTTGCAACTTTTTCTTCTGACCCTGAACTCAACACCACCTCCACCACTGAGTTTGGTAAGAGAGACTTTACTACTTTGTGTTTGCATTGTGATAACTTTATAGCAGGTAGGATATTATTTATTATCCTGATTCATCCGCAGCTATAATCATCATCCGGGTTAATTAATGACTGATGTTCCGTGTTTGACCGCTAGTAACCCCCTGAAACGCTCTCAGGTCTGCATCCTATTTCATACCATTCAGGTCCATGTGTGCATGAAGCAAAGCGGCTGCTATACAGGCCTTTTGTCTGCAGGAAAAAGAAAAAAAAAGCAGTGAAAAATATTAAAAAATCAAATAAAATTGTATTATTTTCGAGGTTCAAATACAAAAAAATACTAGTTTTAATTGATTAATAAAACTTTTACAAACATTTCTCCACTTAAAACCATTAGTCTTAGATTATCCGATTTTTTTAAAAGCATTTTAAGTAATTTAAGTATTATAAAGTTACAAAACAGGACTCAGTGGACGAATCTAATTAGTTTAGATGTTTTTATCCACTTGTAATCAACATAACTGAACTGAATGTCTTAAGAAAATCAAGACTATTAACAATATTTTGAGGTTTAATTCATTTAAATGTTGGTAGAAATGCAGTGGAGACAAAAGGGGGCGACACTGTCATGCTCTATGCCTCTACTGGTTCACTGACTCACTTAATGATTGAGAGGAGCAGCAAGGTTATTTAATTTGCATGAAAATTGTTGTTGTTTGTCAATTTCAGTGTCTTCTGCAAGTCATCTTGTGATAAAAACTGTTTCAAATCGCTGCCTGATTGTTAAATGGATGCATATACCTGGAAAGTGTAATAATAATGTTATAAATGTACCTCTTTCCTGCTCAGAATCCCTTATTGGTGCATGCAATCCTCCACATTTCTGTCACACCATAATAATCTAATGCATACTGTTTGTATGTGTGTGTGTGTGTGTGTGTGTGTTGTAACAGTAAACTCCACATTCACCGCTACTCCCCTGCCGACCACCACTGAATGGATCACAGACTACACTGACATTGTGTCCAAGTTCTCCCTGCGAACTGTGGACGTCCCAGATGATGACATGTGCTATATTGTGGCCGGCCGGCCAGAAACCATCAAAGAGTGTGAATTCAACTCAGAGACGCAGAGCTTCATAATAATACATGGCTGGACGGTACGTTAAAGTACATGCATTTCATGTAAAATCATGTTAAAATCACAAGTATCGTAACTATCTTATACCTATCTCATGGGTGCCTCGCTTGTTAGTTATGTATGTAGGTAATGTGCACTGTTTTGTTTTGGTCCTATTTGATGAATAACTTCTAGTGCCCCTCTGACTCTGAGATACTGATGAAAAAATGCCATGAAATTGTATGTTGCATGAACATAAAGTAGAGTTTGAGTCTTGCCAATGCAATGTTGAAATAGCCAACAAACTGATCATAAATGTTGAGCCAACTCCAAACTGATGAGATGAATATCCGGTGCGGTCGAGGCAGATGGCCGTCCACCCAGAGCCGGGTTCTGCCCAAGGTTTCTACCTGCTAAAGGGGAGTTTTTCCTTGTAATTGCTGGGTAATAATGCATGCTCATGGGGGGGATCTCTTGTTGGGTCTCTAAATTATAGACTACGGTCCAGACCTACTCTAGATGAAAAGCGCCTCTACATAATTTCTGTTATGATTTGACGCTATATAAAGATTCATTTAATTGAATATAACAATAAATAAATGCACATTTCAGAGCAGACAGTCTGAGAGCAGTGAGTTAGCTTTGTATCTCCTCCTGTAATGTGATTTAGAGCCGGTCATGCAACCAGATTTGGCTCCTCTCCAACCACAGGACACAGAATGAGGGCTAAGGCCAGCATAAATCACGCCACCCTGCAGCTGACCTCAGACCATGTGCGTGACCATGTGTGTGTGTATGTGTGTGTTCCTATAGGTGACGGGGATGTTCGAGAGCTGGGTGCCCAAACTGGTGTCTGCTCTCTACGAGCGTGAGCCCAGCGCCAACGTCATCGTGGTGGACTGGCTGACCCGCGCCAACCAGCACTACCCGACCTCTGCGGCCTACACCAAACTAGTGGGCCGCGACGTGGCCAAGTTTGTTACATGGATACAAGTGAGTGTTTTTATTATTCGGTATCACAGCTGGGTCACATTCTCCACATCCTCTTTGTCAAAAAGTGGATTTGGGCCACTGTCAAGTCAAGCCCAATACCACAAATCACAAATTTGCTTCAGGGGCCTTTACAATCTGTACAGGATACGGCACCCTCTGTTCTTCACAGTACAACCCTCTCATCAGATAAGGAAAAACATAACCAAAAAAAAAACTTTTAACAGGGAAAAAAACCTCATGAGTAATTACATAATGAAAATACAACATAGACAATCCAGGACTGCTTTTGGATCACCAAATTTTTCACCACATTCTACGTTAATCTGCCAGCAAAAAGCAGCCAGAGAATCTGTGACATCTTATTATGCAATGTTTTTGATCCCAGCGGCGCTGCTTGCGGATATGTTTCCCTTCTGGTTACGATCTTAAATGCCCTGTGAAGGCGTTTTATGGCCGTGTCTGTGGCTCACAGCAGCCTCTCATTACAAGGCTCACTATTTAGTGAAGCTCAGACATTGTTTGAGGGCAAAAAGGTGGTACTGGCACGAATAACGCCTCCAATTGTTTGTCCTTTGTGTACGTGACTACCAAGTCTAAAGCTTGCAGAGTTTTGGCAAAAGCATAAAATTACACAAATTAATCCTCGTCTTGGATTATGTCCCAAAATCCATTAAGACTTGAACAGAGTGCTGCTGTGCTTTGCCAGGTACAACCTCCAGCAAGTCAGGGATTCACTTTAAACTGTTTTTAAAGCGAGTCAACGTGTTACATCTCATCCATCTCCTCCCTTTCAGAAAGAGCTGCAGTTGCCCTGGGAGAGGATCCATCTGCTGGGCTACAGTCTGGGAGCACATGTGGCTGGAATCGCTGGAGATCTGACAGACCATAAAATCAGCAGGATCACAGGTGAGAACGGTTCATTTAAAGGGGACATATCTTGCTCATTTTCAGGTTCATACTTATATTTTGGGTTTCTACTAGAACATGTTTCCATGATTTAATGTTAGAAAACGCTCCGTTTTATCGCCTGTCTCTTTAATATCCCCACCTGAAAAAGCCCAGTCTGCTCTGATTGGCTTGCAAAATAAATATGGTGCACCTGCACAAAAGTAGTTCTCAAGCTGTGGGCGATATATTATAATGAGCCTGCATGTGACATAGGAAGGGGAGTCAGATCTGAATGGTTTGTTGAATCACATGTTTTCTGATCTAGGCAGCCCAGAAAAAACTGACAGGGTTGTCTTATTTCACAGTTTGTGGGTTGGTAGACACTCCAGATACCCAAATGTATGAGTACAAGCACTGAAAAAGTGAGTTTTTCATGATATGTCCCCTTAAACCAATGGATCATCATCTGCTTACTTTACATACAGATAAACAGTATGAGCATAGATATATTTAACTGGCAAGTGCGTCATTGTCATTAGTGCAGTGTGCAACCTCCCTTTTAAAAAATGCATGACTACATTTACGACCATGTGTATTGTGTTTTAGCTATAAGCATTTTGGCTTATGTGATACACGCATTTTATTGTCTAAATCTAGTCTCTGAGCCAATGAATTCAAGCGTGCAAACATACCATACCGTACTGTAATGTAATATACTCGTAAAAACAAAACAGCACACCAGTGAAATATAATCTGCTGCCCATTGCATTCCAGGTCTGTATTGTACATGTGCATGTAGCCAGTTAGCGGGTCCAATCCCTCTATTTGTCACTATGGAGTTTAGTATAGTCTTAGTATGATGGTATGTTTACTGCGTAAGAACCCACAATCAGTGCTTCACATTATTCTGAGCCTCAGTGTTTCTGCAGAGCTGCACACGCAGAAAAGAAACCAAATGAAACTCAATTGTTCGAATGTACAGTTTTATAGGTGTATAAGATAATCATTCAAGAGACATTTCTTTCTGCTTATATGTGTCTTATATACTCTTTCTTTATGGAGCACAATCAGCACAAACAAATTCTTCCAAAGTATCGCTGAAATTTGCCTTCGCTCTCCTGTTTTTTATAGGTCTGGATCCTGCTGGTCCCACCTTCGAGCATGCGGACAACCAGAACACCCTGTCCCGAGACGACGCCCAGTTTGTGGACGTCCTGCACACCAACACCAGGGGCTCCCCGGACCGCAGCATCGGCATCCAGAGGCCCGTGGGCCACATCGACATTTACCCCAACGGAGGCACTTTCCAGCCGGGCTGCGACATCCAGAACACACTGCTGGGGATCGCATTGGAAGGCATCAAGGGCCTCCAAAGTATGTACTCCAAATACTTCTCGTTGTTTGGTTCCTCACTACACTTCTGCTCATGATCATGCTTTGGGTTTTAATTTATACACTGTAAACTAAACTTCAAAAGTAGATGACCTCGTGGCATCCAGCAGCCAGTAATGTAGTGTTTTTAATAGACAATTTAGGGAGAACCTTTTACTCCAGTTGCTCAGACCTAATGTGTCACTGACCTTCTTTTTGCAATAACAGAGTTGTAAACCCCCAAGATGGGCTTTTCTAAGTTTACATGGTGTCAACAGACATTTTGAGTCTATAAAAGCTTTCAGTGCCAGAGTTAAAATATGTTTGCCTCCAGTCATAACAGCCACAGATTCACAGTACGTCCCCCAGCTGTTGTGTTTTAAGTGAGACAAGCAGAACTAAGTGAGAAATGCCCTCTGGGTCAACGCTGACATGTCAAGAGTCGTAAAAAAGCCACACATGAGGAAGATATTTTCTCCGTTGCATGACGTCGTGTGAAAGAAGACGCAGAGGTCTCACAGCTCCCTGTACTTCTGTGTGCTGCAGATATGGACCAGCTCGTCAAGTGTTCCCACGAGCGCTCCATCCACCTGTTCATCGACTCCCTGCTCAACACCCAGCAGCAGAGCATGGCCTACCGCTGCAACTCTAGAGAGACCTTCAACAAGGGGATGTGCCTCAGCTGCAGGAAGAACCGCTGCAACAAGCTGGGCTACAATGTCAACAAGGTCCGCTCGGCCCGCAGCACCAAGATGTACCTCAAGACTCGCGAAATGATGCCTTACAAAGGTAAATACCGGGGGGGAAAGAACATGTAGAGAGGCATTTGTAGGTTTTGTGTTCTGTGCAGGGCAAGAAAATAGAAGAAATACTCTGAACTACTGTAGAAAAGTCTGTCTGGGTTTAAGTACTTTACCGAAGATTAGTAAGAGTTGAGTTAATGGATCCACATACCTTAACTGGAGTAATCCTCAGTGTGTGAGCTACTGTTGCTGAATGTACTTAGAGCGGACGTGGCTGCTTGGAGCTGGAATTAATATTAGTACAGTCGGCGTTGGTACAAATAGACACACAATGTTCACACATTAGACATGTACAACAAGTAGCATGTATTCAGGAGGTCACATGAAGAAGAGGTCATGGGTATTTTAGTGGCTCAGGGTATGCTAAGGTAATGCAACACCACTGCACTTGATACACACTATCAAGGGAAAAGTTTATTTAAAGGTGCTGAATTTGATATCCAGAGCATTAATATAGCAGCAAACAACTATTAGCTATGTAGAGATAAAGAGGAATTATGTCTAATGAAGTCGCTCTCCCTCTGTGTTGTAATCCGAGCTTCTCCGTGCTTTGCATGTGAGCGTGCCCCACTGGCTAGCTCACGACCGCCGCTCTGCACTGTTCTGCACTGCTCTCATACAGCAATTACAGCTGATAATGCCGTACTGACTGATGGCGTCGTCACACAAGTGTAGCACCCACCCTCTGGTCCCCCCTCGGGTTGGCTCTGTCAGCACTTTTGCTGTTGTTTTGACTACGTTTGTACAGTGTAAAATGAAACTGAACGCTGTGAACACGGGACACGAATGAACAGCTGATTGTAACGTGAAAGTGAAACTTATAGACAAGGTTGACGATGTTATCCAGTATACACTATTTGTTATATTGGTGGAATGGCCTTTACACCCCGACAGCGATCCATTACTTATGAGCTCTGAAAAAGGACCGGAAAAGAGCCGTGATCTGTAGCTGCTGTAATCCTGTAAAAATGTCTACCAATCACTGCCTTTGCATTTGACGCCCTGGGAATGAGAACGGGCTGCGCATTCAAAGATTAGCATGTTTAGAACGGAAATAGTTCTAAAGTTATGATTATGCTGTATATGAGGGTGTGTGAATGTAACCGACCAGGATTTAGCACAGATCTGTGTTTAAATGCAGCACTGTGACAGTCACATGAAGACAGAGAAAGGTTACATAAGGGCTTTTAAAGCATTAAACTGACTTTAAGTAGTGGTATGAGAGACGTGGGCCAGTTGCTGAGAATGCGTCAAGCTGTAAAAGTGTGTCTAAAGTGTAAACTGTCTGTTTCTTCTCTCGTAGTTTTCCACTATCAAGTGAAGGGACATTTCTTCAGTAAGGACCGACTGAGCTTCACCGAGCAGCCGATGAAGATTTCTCTGTATGGAACCAGCGGAGAGAAGGAGGACATTCCCTTTGTCCTGTACGTACATTAAACAGTACAAAATAACACAAACATGCACGTCGAAATCACAAGAAAAAGCAGACACATGGTCAGCAACTCTAAATAAAGACATGAAGGCACTCGTGCTGTATATGTCACACACAAGCATGCACACATACATACTATGGATGCCTTCGTTGCTGCTGACCTTTGACCGCTGCTCTTCCTTTCACCCTGCTCAGGCCGGTCCTGGACAGTAACACCACCTTGTCCTTCCTCATCACCACTGATGTGGACATCGGAGACCTGATGATGGTGAAGCTGCGCTGGGAGAAGGACACCATCATCAGCTGGTCCTGGTGGGGCAGCAGCAAGTTCCACCTCCGAAAACTGCGCATCAAGTCCGGGGAGACCCAGGCCAAGTGAGTTCTTGGTCACATCACAAAGATATGAGAATAAACTGGAATAGATCCAGTGACACTTCACACTGGTGCTTTTTTGATTTCTAATATTTTTTTGTTTTAAGTTTTTTGTTCTCTGTTGTGATTTCAGGGAGAACTTCAGCGCGAAGGAAGGAGAGTTTACCTACCTCGTCAGAGGAGGAGAAGAGGCAGTCTTTGTCAAGTCAAAAGACAAAATGAACCTTAACGAGAAATTGTAAGTTTCCTTTACATGGATCCTGGTTTATTTATTGTCAATTATTAATTGATGCATTTAAAAATCCTGTTTTGAGAAGCAGAGGCTCTCCTGCTCACTGTTGTCTTTTCTTCTCTGCAGGATGCACAAGCTGAAGACACAGGGCAGTCTTTTTGGGCAGAACGATGCTTGAAGTTGCACTTGAACACATCATCATGCACAGCATCCATCTCCTACACACATAGCCAAAGATGGACAACACACAGCAACACTGGGAAAGCCTTAACTGGACATATACTGAACGCTGTGTTTCTTTTCTGTCTCATGACTTCTACTCCCAGTGCAAACCAGCACCAAACTCATATTCACCGTGCTGGAAATCAGTCCGCTCACAAGCTCCTCTCTGCATATTCTGCTGCTGAAAAATGTTACAGGTTTCTTCGTGATGATGTGCTCACTTTCAGTAGCTTCTTTGCTGCATATCTTTGTAATCATTTTGTTTATGCTTTTGTAGCCTATATGTACTGTTTATACTGATTTTGATGTGTTTTGAAGTGGTGTGTTTCCTTTGCCTATGTGAACTTGGATTATTGTTGATGTATAAATGATTCAGAGTGAAAGGCATAATTTAGGCACATCTTTTTTTTATTCTTAAATGTGCAAAATGATCATTTTTGTCCCTAATATTTGTCTTTATCGAGCCACTAATTGCCAACAATCGACAGGGACCAAAGAAGTATTTACAATCTACTGAACGGAGAATCACAGCGGTCTTTGTAAATACCTTTTTTTCAATCAGTATTATATATATATTTTTAAATATGAGTGATGTGTTGATATCTGATCTCTTGAAGCCTTGCTTGTTCTTTGATTGCGTTTTGGTTATTGTGTCACTGGTCACTTTAAAAGGCTCTTTATCCCCTGCAGCCATTTAGATGTTACGGTCATTGAGATTGCGGTCCAACAGGGACATTTTTTTTTTAGTTTGGGTAATTTTTTTTTTCGTGAAATTGAACTGAGGTCACTTTTAAATCCAGTAATGGCTAGGTGCTCCGTAGTTACTTCATGAACGGGCCAACAGTGTCTCACCTGCAACAGTTTACCTCGTTGACTACAACATGCCCTTATTTTGAAAGGTCAAACATTACAAAACATGCAAGCCTTGGTAATTTGTGATGGACTGGCCTACGTGTTAGCCATAATACATCTCAAGAATACTTCATATTGTATTTATTGAATGTACATTTATATATTTGTATATTAAGCTGTAATATATTTTCTTTGCGGGCTTCCATTGTGTATTTTTTTTTATATATATAAATGAAGCGTTTTGTGATTTTATGCATGGCAAGGCTTTGTAAAGATCGATCAAATTGGTCTCCATGCCGGCTATTCAGTGAATTTATGAACTGAAATGCAGTGCACTGTATAAATGAAGAGCCCAGGATGGTTTAATAAAGACATAAACCACATATTCCAAATATTCCTGACTGCTCCAGTTGCTTTTAGATAATAACTAAATCATCAAAAGATTGTGGAGATTATTGGAGATAAAGTTGTCACTCGTCATTTCATGGATGAAAAATACTGTCTCGAACATGTATAAACATGACCAAGAACTTCCACATGCAGTATATCTCATCGATTTTAAAAAGCAGGTGAAAATATATATTTAAATATCAGTGATGACAGCTGATCCCTCCGAGGGAAACATCTGGAGGCTGGCAGCTCCTTCATTCAGGCTGACATAGTGATAAATCTTCTACCAAAGGGAAAAAATTAAAAACATTAACAGAAAATGTGCTGAATATTAAACTATACTCCATATGATACCACTTTTGGCAATCAAAAATGTTATTGTGTGTTGCAAAAATCCAATCAGTGTCAATGCAAACTCTGCGTGGTTGCCTCTTATGTCACAGTTAACATACATACAGCATATGTTTTATTCTGATTCTGATTTATATGTACGAGTTTGAGTTTATATACACCAGGCGTGATTCCAGCTCCTGTAAAGAGACTTTTTAGAAAGATGTGAAGAGTCTTGTATAGACTATATTTCAAACCCACACACATAAAATCATAACAAAAACCACACTGAGCAGCTTGAGGTAAAGATACCCCGTAGAGTTTATTGTGTACAGACACATTTTCATTTCCACCCGATGTTTCTCACCAGAACACAATGTACAGAGAGGAGAAACAATGCATTTTCTTTCCTCAACTTACATTTCCAAAATCCAGTTTTTAATGCATTGGTCACATTTCATGCTCATATTGATTTGCTTTCTTTTCAGCAATCTAATTTTAAAACATGGCCATGATTTATAGCCACATCAGTGTCATGGCTTTAGGGCTGACAATATCAGTTGGACATATTTTCCAACTATTGGATGGACTGCTTTTTAATTTGGTTCACAAATCCCTATCCTTAAGGGATGAATCTCAATGACTTTGGTAATGACTTGGAGCTGGTGGCAGTTTTTGAGATTAGTTGACCCCTCAAATCTAATCTCAACCTCAGCTATACTTTGAGATTAAGCTACCAGAGTATGCTAACATGCTAACAATAGCAGGAGCCTGATGTTGAACTGAGCCTGACAAACTCTCAAAGTCAGAAGTCCAAACTATGCGACAACTAATGTCTGTTTGTCTTATTACGTTTAATATTAATATATTATGGCTCTGTTCATACTACATTTTCTGGGGGACATTGTAGCTATACAATCCAATATAAGAATACAAATTCAAAATTTGTTTTAATGGTATATAAAAAGTATATATCCAATGAATATTGTACAAGAAGAATAGTCTACATCTAGAGAAGCTGTCATAGCTAACTGTGGTCAATGTATCCTCATACAACGGTTCATATTATGACATCTCATGAAAAGTTATTCCTCATGTTTTGTGCATTTTCCTACGAATGTCCAGCGTCAATTTCCGCTCCAGTCTTTTCCAAAATAAACTTCTTCGTCTTCACAGGAAACAACTTTGTTATGTTTAGGCAAGAAAATGTTATAGTTAGGTTTAGGAGAGATGGTAGTTAAGTTACGTCACAACAGAAGTGGTTACGCGACAGCAGAAGTGGCGTAAAGAAGTTACATGGCAAATAAATCAACATTGTCTTCCAGTTTTCTAGTTTTGATTTAAAGTCCAGTGTTTTTTGACCCACCCATCCACCCCAGCCTCCTCCCTAGGTTGCTTTGTTGCTCTTTATACTTCCTTTACGTGGGTTACATATTGATTTTGTGTTATATACACAAATTACGGTGCGTTCACTTTTCGTAGGTGTAGCTACGAATGGTGTAAGAGAACAGCCTGCTGTGGTACATGCACTACATGTGTATCTATGTACACAGAGGACCCCGTTTTTCAGTCTTCTGTGTCACACATTTTTATTTGAATCAATCCAGCTGTTTACCTAAAGTGTACAACTACGACAGCTGTGTATTAAGCTCTGAGCCCGAACATGAGTGACCTACATTTTGTACTCTGCCTAAACGCATCCTCATCAGACATCGCATAGGATGACGACTGCCTATAACAAGCCATGCATCAAAACATCGCTCTGCAGTGGCACAAGTGGTGAAAAGCCCCACAGTGTTCCTTTAAATAAGTTGTTATTGATATAATAGAGCTAAACTACCTCTCCTGCATGGCTTACAACTGTCTTAGCTTGTCAAACACAAAGGTCACTGTTGATCAGCCAACATCTGAAGTCACTTTAAGCTCACATCCAACATGTCTTAATAGTTCAGGAATACAGTTGGTTGTTATCACTAAGCCAGCTTTGCTAGAAATTTAAAACATATTACGTAACGCTGAACCAACTCACAGTATGAGTAAGAAAGAACAAATTTGTATCTCTGATTCCTCGAGTTAGGGGATTAGTTTCTCTGAAAGAGATTCCCACACGACTGCTGAAAAGTGGGAAAAGCATTGAGCAACAGTTGGGATCTTGACAAAGTGTCAATCTGCTACTCAGCTGACGGCTGTTTTAAAGTTTAGAATTGACCAGATCTGCGAGGGATTAAATCGGTTAGCACTGCTGGTTCACAGCAAGAAGGTCACAGGTTCAAACCCGGCTTGGGGCCCTTCTGTGTGGAGTTTGCATGTTCTCCCTGTGTTAGCGCGGGTTCTCCGGCTTCCTCCCACAATCCAAAGACATGCAGGTTGGGTTAATTGTTGACTCTAAATTGCCCGTATAGGTGTGAATGTGAGTGTGAATGGTTGTCTGCCCTGTGATAGTCTGGAGACCTGACCCCCGCTTTCGCCCAATGTCAACTGGGATCGGCTCCCTGAATAGGAAAAGCGATTACAGATAATGGACGGATGGACTTTCAAACACTTTTCCAAAATGGGGATACAGAAGTAAAGATTCAGCTTTCTTCTCAATGACATTTCTGATATCTATATTCTGTACAAATCAGCATTTTATGATTTTTAAACTCTTGCAAGGAAAAACATCAGTTGTTTCCCTTTCTTGAAGACCTCTAAGATCCCCTGGCTTTTCCAGTATTCAGTGGAAATTCACAGCTACTTTTGAGAGTCTTGGCTGAGAACGAGTTGTTTCTAAAAAAAAGAGTAAAGTCTAAAAGCTCAGTACAGTATCTGAACGTATTTATGAAGTATATCCGACAATATACTAAAAAAGGTTTTCTTAAATTTTACCCTGCAGCTGACAACTGGTGCAACACTGGAATATAGTTACATCTCTATAAGTGATAATGAATGCAAGCATCAGCATCATATTGCCCTGAAACAACTGCGTTAAATACCAGCTTATAGCTTCCACAGCATAACAAAACAGACAGACGGTGGAAACATTCCCTCATGACTTTGTGTTGTTAGTGGACGGGTGTTGTTGAAGCCACAAAAGTGACTTTTAAAACCTGTTCAGTGGCCTGCACAGGCCTGCAGCCATGTCTCTGTACTGACTCACTAGCGTTCTTTTTGTTTGTTTTGGACCAACAATAGACACCGTAGGGAATAATCAGACTTGTAGTTGTACAACATGTGATCATTCCTAGAAATCAGGTTAGGAAATACGTCTTGGAAGTGCAAATTAAAGACATTTTGTTGTCTCCAAACTTTGTGGAAGAGTTAGTGCTCGTTCACTCTCCCTCTCTGATGCTGGCACCGACAGATATCTGCTGTGGAGGTCTGGCGTCCTGGTTCTGCTCTTCATCACTGTCTCCTTGTCGCCACGACTGAATGTTTCCCCTCGCAGAGACCAAGACAACGGGATCAGTGGGAATAGAAATGCGGTCAGTGCATTTCGAGGAAAATGTCGTCATGTTCATAGAAGAGAAGCAGCTCTTGAAGCCAGCTGGTCCTCTGTGGGAGCAAAGTCTTGTATGTTTTTGTATGTGTGTGTTAGACTGTGTGGACTGAACCTCTTGTAGCAGAACAACACTGAATTAAACAGCCAATATTTTGCAGTTTTCATTACTTTTCAGATGAGCAAAGGCAGGTGACTCAGTTTTTGCAAATAGCTGCAGGTGAGTTAAAAGAATGCTTATTGTGTGAAGACTTGTCCTCACACGCAGACCACTGGAGCCTGATGGGATGAATCAGCAGATTGTTTTAGTCCAATCAGAGCAGAGGAGGCTTCAGATGCTGCAAACCTGCTAAACTGGATGAAAGTAGAAGGATGTTTATAAAAGAAAGTCACTTGTGGTTTGTTCAACAATAAAGGCAACAGTATGTAATCATTTTTAACTAAAGGCCTGTACACAAGTAGATGAAAATCATTATTTCTACAATTAGGCTGTTATTTTCAGTGCTACCCTTTAAAAATCTGTATTCTTCATGTAACAAGTCTGAAGCTTTGTTTATACAGATGATGTGCGAGCTACGAGCACGTACAAAGGTGTTTATGCTTAACGTGTTGTCGTTGCAGTATTCTCTGAAACGGCAGAGGGCGTACGAACAAAATATTCTGTGAAGAAGCTGGAAGACAACGAGTATTAACGGCAAAACTCTTCAATGCCAAGGAGGACTTATAATTAACTATAAACTCATATCTCATATTCATGGACATTATCACCTACATTTTTACAATCCCTGTAAAGAAAAGAGTCAAGTATTAAATGTATTAGAATGAAACGAAGGTTGAAAGTTTTAATATCTTCTTAATAATTTGATTTGGCTGGCAAAATATTTACACAAATGTAGATTTCTAAGATGTCGTGCTTCTAAAGCAATTAAAAAGAAATTGGACGTCTTTTTAATTCATTATATTTTTGCTTTTATCTTATTGTTGCACAAAAACTTGGGAGGGTGCACAACCAAGCGCTGCTACAGCTTGTGGAGCCTTTTATTCACAATACGTGATGATGTCATTTTTGTGCACCCTCACGCTGGGGACTCTATGGCGAGCATAAACTCGACTTCAGCCACTCTAGCGGTAGTGTCTAGAAGATAACCAGCAAGTTGGGAAAACTCTTGTGAGATGGTTAAGGTTAGGCATTGATCTTGAATAGTTAAGGTTAGGATAGGTCGTCGGGCAGCGAGTCTTGCGAGAGTTTTTGCAGATCTTAGATCAGATTGCACAATTTAAGGGTTACCTTCTGGTAGTAAAACACTCCCAATGATAATGCTAACATGCCGATGCTAAGCAGGTATAATGTTTACCATCATCCCAGTTCAGCATGTTAGCATGCTAACATTTGCTAATTAGCACTAAACCCAAAGTACAGCTGAGGCTGACGGGAATGTCATTAGTTATATAGGTTCATAAACTAAAGTACTGGACAAAGTCAAATGTTGACCTGCTGGTGGCGCTAAAACTCAGTGGGATTCATCCTCTGGGGACCATGAATGTCTGTAGCCTACAAAATGTCATGGCAATACATGAGATATTTTAGTCTGGATCAAATTGGTGGACCGACCGACACCACTAGTATGGCTAAAAACAGATTTAATAGATTTATTCAAGAAACATTTTCATGTAATCACTCTTAACTGTCATCTGCTCTGCTCTAAGGTTATGTTTTCTTTGTTTCTTGTCATGTATTCATAGTTTCTTCATAGACTTCACTTCATTTCCTGCCCTGGTGTGTTTCCCGCCACCTTGAATAGTTTCACCTGTCTCTCATTAGCCCTGCACTCCCCAGACCTCTGCTCTCCTGTTTCCTCTTCCTCATCAGTCAGATGTCCAATCCCAACGTCCCCCCTAAAGCCTTCAGCCCTGAACCCTCAGGGACTTCACTGCCATTTGAACGTCTTCCAGACTCTTGCCTTAGGAGACTAAAGGTAACTATCATTTTATTTGTCTTTGTCAAACTTTAAACATTAAGCAAAATGAAAAGAAATGGTTGATGAATAAACCAGGTGTGTAAAATACTCTAATGTTTTCATTCCTCTGATTTCATGTGTTTTTTATCTACCATCTTAAATCCTTAATGTTAATGTTTCTGTGTAAATTTAAATATGCCTGGCTGAACACCCGTGTGCCGTCCTCCTTGTTTATCGTTTTTTTTTTTTTTATGTCTCCGGGCTTCCCCTGGTAACCGTGGTAACCCTGTGTTTAATGTCACCAAGCTACGAATTGTGGGTAATTCCCTCAGGCAAAGTCTGCAGAAATACATAATTACGGAAAGTGTTCATAAAGGGCTCAAAAGCCCTAAACCCTCACAGACCTTGTGAGAACGCGCCACAAAGTCTGTGAGTCTGTGAGTGTGGACATTGGGAATGGGCCTTAAGTCACTACATAAATCCGTTGTCATATCATCATCATTGCTCTGCAGTTCCTTGTACTTGCTCGCTACCTGTCTGTTATTTGTCTGCTGGACCCATTGTTTCTTCATCTGTCTGTATTTGGGTCCAATCCGTTTCTCTGCATTGCCAGTCGTGACACTTAATATATTAATCTTTTAAATACATAGGAGACTGTTGTTTTGTACAGTGCTCTCAGTTATGATAGCACATGTTCAAAAGTGTTACTGATGTAAACAAACCTTCAACAGCATGAGCTGGAGCTAATGACTTGGATCTAGTTGTCTTTTATGGTTCGTCTATCAATGAACTGCATGTATATCAAAAGGGCTTTCATCCAAAACAAAAACCAGTTCATTTGGGAGAAATAGTGGTTTCTGATTATGTGTATTCTGAATCAAGTTGTCCCTTTTATTACGCTGGTATCACACTGCTGTTAATTGGTTGCAAAGTCAGTGGTTTGTTTTAACAAGTGTTACCGTGCGTGTGAACTTTATTGTTCAATTGACCTTCGCAGCGACAAGCTCGTAACTTTTCAACCATCTCCTCATCGGCCCTCTGCCCAGTTTGTCTTGGCATCTCCAGCCGCAGGTTTGGGCAACAAATCAGCCGCTGTGAAGCCAACTACTCTTGCCCCAACATTAGCACATAATCCCCCAGCTGGCATGTAACAACATTTGTACCCTGTTAGTGAGTGAAATGCTTTAGGTCAAAGGTAAGAGTTTAATGGAATGCCAGTTTCATTGCAAACCGGACAAAAGCTTTAAAGGAACAGTGTGTAGGATCTGGCAGCGTCTAGCTGTGAGGTTGCAGATTAAAACATCTCCCGTGTGCCAAGCGCGTAGGATTGCTATGGTGGCCAATGTGAAGAGCACTTAGAGTGTGTGTGTGTGTACGTGGGAAGTGAGTAGTGAAGCAAAAGATAGAGAGCGGCTTCAACGGTGAGCGAGCAACGTTATCCTGATTTCAGCACACTAAAAATAATACTGCTTGCAGTTTGTGTTTCCTCCTGTATTATCTCGCTCTCTCTGATGCCATGACGACAGCAGGTCAGTGAAAAGGGCCCCAAAATGCCATTAAGAGGCCCCTCATGTCCAGCCGCCAAGCTGCCTTCATCCAGGAATGTCGGGCAGAGACGGCCATGTAGGTAACGGGTGAAATATACTGTATATTCTTAGACTAGTTTGTCTGCTGCAGCACAACAGTAGCTCCTGTTGACCTGCTCCTCCAGCTGGCAGCACACAAACTGACTGTAAATACAGAGTTCATCAGTGATTACAGCCTCATTTATTGGATTTAATTATCACTGTTTTATTGTATTCTTAATTTCCTTGTTGTGAAGCACTTTGTAAAGTTGTCACGAAAAATGCTATATATATATATATTGCAACCTGTTACCCCCCCCCAATCATTGTTATAAATGTAATGAAAATATCTTTATATTGTTTTAATGTAATTTGATTTTTTTTATTGTTATTGCTTACTTACTGTTTCTTTTGCAGTTTTTACCATGTGATGTGCCATTGAGTACTTTTTAAAGCATTATATAAAATAAATGTATTATCATTATTATTATTATATAATTAAAGTGTATTATTATAATATTACTATTAAATATACTGAACTTTATCTTATACAGTTAAAGCGATAAATAAAAGAAAAAATCATCTTTTCAAACCTGCTTTCACCTATTACTATATTTTACCTTTAAAAAATATCTATTTACTATGATAATATCTCTCTCATTTGTTGTGTGTTTTTTTTAAAAAGTCTTATTTTTGCACCTGTCTTTTTGTGTGTGTGTATTTCATCTTTTGTGAAGCCTATTGCATCTTTTTGTATGAAATTTGCTATATTAATGACATTTTTTTATTATTTTTATAACCCTTTTCTCCAGCTAATGGAGTAATTATTCAATCAACAAATTAACTGATTAAGTAATAAGGAAAGCAATGAGTGTAGTAATACTGCATGCCATTCATTCCTCATGTTGGGCCAGTTATGGAAACACACACATTTAATAAAGTTAGAAGCATTAATAAAACATTCTACTGGTTTTAATGGGACTCTTTACAACCGACCGGTGTTGTTAACTCTCCTCATAATGATTTACCTTCAACATATCTTTCCATCGACCCGCCCGGAGCTCAGCAGCCAATCGCTTGTCAGAGGAGCTATTTAAGACGCGGACGGTTCAAGGTGGTTCAGATATCAGCGCTGCTGCGCGCAACAGGACGCACTGAAAGATCACTCTGAGAAGGAATACACACACTCACTGACTATCTGCTCTCTCTCTCTACTGCTGCAAGATCCGACTGACTCACTTCAAGACATTTTCATCTGAAAGGAACCAGCTGTAAAAGGAAATGAAAGCGTGGAGAGTTGGGTTTCTGTACTTCGTGGTGTTGAATGCAGCTGTGCAGTATGTGACGTCTCTGGAAGAAGAGCTCGAGGACTCTATTTTTGGTGAGTTTATGCACATTTATTATTATCTCATATATCGATTTTTGTTTGTGCAAAACTGGAGGAAGAGTGAGTGTACTGGTGCAGATAGGAGCAGTGAAAACGTTGGATATCTGTGTGTAATTGCAGTATGAGCAGGGTGTGTTTGGACTACTGGGTAATAACATTAACTTTATATGCTACTACAGAGTGCATCACGTGTCTATGAATAAACTTGTCTTTGTGCTTTTTGGCAAATACCCAGCTTCTACTGACTATTTTGTATGAAAGACAAGAAATGTTTGTAACTTTCAGAGGAACAAAGTGGTGAAAACATTCAATAATCTCAATATTATCCGAGTGCATTTATGTTTACAATCTGGGTCAATGAAAGCCTTGTAAATGTGTGTGTGTGGTTCCTGCATCCACCTCCCCACCCCCCATACCATGGAAACCAGCACAACCCCCAGTTGGGTTGAGTCAGCTGACTGTGTCAGGACCACTGAAACTTTGGGCAGATTATAGTCGGTGAGGTGGCAGGAACAAAGCTGGGAAAGACTCTGGGTGGTTTCTATGGAGCTCAGTCTGACCAAGTGAACCCCTGTAACCCCTGAGGAATGATCTAGTCTGAGGTAGAAACTCATTTACTGAGGGGGCCCCATCGAAGAGGCCCGGGTTTATTGGAGCCATTCACTCAGTTAGCTAATCAGGCGTCTCCAACCTCCGAGACAGAACATTAGATCAGATTTACACATCGGACAAAAACACCAGGCGTTTCTCTTTTAACAGCTAATGTGTCGACCTTCCTCTCTCTCAGGTAACCTCCTCGACCCTCTGAAAGACCTGTTCAACCACAAGGATGATGGCAATCAAACTGTCGCCAGATTCTCCCTCCGCAAACCGTCCCATCCCGATGACGACCTGTGCTACATCGTCCCCGGCCAACCGGACTCCCTGGCCGCCTGCACCTTCAACAGCACCTCCAAAACCTTCCTGGTGATCCACGGATGGACGGTGAGCCGAGATGCTTCAGCCTGTTGTGGCCTGCCCCGTCTTTAAAAACACCCGAGGGCTTTGTTCATTTCACTCCACTTTGGTTTAAACACCTGTGACTCGTAGTGTGTCATTATTTCTCCAAATTCCAGTGACAAATTCACATAACTAACTTTCTTGACAAGAAATAACATGTTGTAGTTAACCACCAAAGAACATGCTATAAAGATTAAGTGGACTGGAGGTGGTTCTGTTTTTACAATACGGCCATTAAAGCTATCATTTTACCTGAACTTCCTTTAATTAATGCTTTGCATTGTAAGTTTAATGTTGTGACTGTCATTTCAACAGCTGAGTGGGATGTTTGAGAGCTGGGTGGCGAAGCTGGTGACAGCGCTGTACGACAGAGAGCAGACGGCCAACGTCATCGTGGTGGACTGGCTCACCTCGGCACAGAACCACTATGTGGTCGCGGCTCAGAACACCAAAGCGGTGGGACAAGAGATCGCTCGCTTCATCGACTGGATCGAGGTCAGTGGGGTCAAAGATTTGCAGGTTTCACCCCAAAATGTTACACCCGTCACACTATCCATTTAGAGGGGTGGACAGACTTTCACTACCTCTTTATTAAAAGGCAACCTTGGTGAACGTTTATAGTTGCTTTTTGAATGATCTCTGACACAAGAACATTGAGCCCAAAAAGACAACGTAAAAAAGAAAACTTAATTTACAAGTGGTCATGAGTTTTTCCACTCAGCAATAAGTAAACAAACCTGTATTTTAAAACATTGCAGAGTTGCTAATAAAGCTGTTACTCTCTACAACAAACCAAAACACTTTTACAGATAATTTATTAACCATTATTAACTTCTTCAATGACTTATAGGCCCTGTCTTATACCTTATTGTCGCTAAGATCTGCAATGCAAAGAGAGTGTTTGTCTCACTGATTTCCTACAGTTAATCATATTTTCATCACTGTACTTTAAAGGAAACCACCAACATGCCTCTGGAGAACATCCACCTGATTGGCTACAGCCTCGGGGCTCATGTGGCTGGATTTGCTGGAAGTCACGCAACCAACAAAGTTGGAAGAATAACTGGTAAAAAAAACAACTTAATATCTGATAGTAACAGTTTAATTCAGTTAATTGTGAGTTGATTGGTTAATCCAGCTGTCTCTGTCTGCAGGTCTGGATCCAGCAGGTCCTGACTTTGAGGGAGAGCACGCCCACAGGCGTCTGTCCCCCGACGACGCTCACTTCGTGGACGTCCTCCACACCTTCACGCGGGGCTCTCTGGGTCTCAGCATCGGGATCCAGCAGCCCGTCGGCCACGTGGACATTTACCCCAACGGAGGCAGCTTCCAGCCGGGCTGCAACCTCAGAGGGGCTCTGGAGAAAATCGCTAATTTAGGATTATTTGGTGAGAACAATTTATAATGTAAAAGCGTTAACTTGAATTTAGTTAAAAATCTAAATGGCTCTAATTCTATTTGTGTGTGTTTTTTTTTTTTTTTTTAAATATTGATAATAATGAACATTTTGATGTTTAAATTAGCACTTAAAACACTTCCTGATGCATACTTCTCCCAGAAAGATTTCTTTACATATGATTTCCCATAACTAAACAGTTATTGAGATATCAGCAGAAAGTTTTTTTGAATATTATATAAATTTTCTAATCACCCAGCCTCAATGACAATAAGTGCTGTTTTTAAACAAGCAAACAGCCTCAGAGTTATATATTAGCTTCACATAATGATGCATAATTCAACATTTCTGCTAAGCAAAGGCCAAGTCATTGTTTTGCAAGTCACAAATAAGCCTCAAGTCTTTGCACTAAAGTCCAGAACCTAAACTTTGAGTTTTGAGCCCTACACAACTCATAATGCGCTCCTCACCAATATGTAATGCCATTTTAACAACGGAGTAATGATATACAGTATTACATTTACAAAAATCATGAATGCTTTTTAAAATTTCTATTTTATTTGTTAAAACAAGTGCAACTGAACTGAGTTGACTCAGGAAATGAAGGGAAATGATCCTGAATGGCTCAAACATGGCTGAGGAAAGGTCAGGTAGAATGTCAGTGATTTTGGCTGAGGGCGTTGATAGGTAGAGTAAATCTATTTAAAGGAATGGAAGAGTTAACACATTGACACAATTATTAAATCTGGTTCCCTCTTTCCTCCTTAGCCATCACCGATGCAGTGAAGTGCGAACACGAGCGCTCGATCCACCTGTTCATCGACTCCCTGCTGAACGAGCAGGAAGCAGCCAAGGCCTACAGGTGCGGCAGCAACGACATGTTCGACCGCGGCATGTGTCTCAGCTGCCGCAAAAGCCGCTGCAATGCGGTGGGCTACGACATCAGCAAGGTCCGCAGGGCGCGCAACGTTCAGATGTACACCAAGACGCGAGCCTCCATGCCCTTCAGAGGTCAGTGGACTTCATCAATAGCGGTGTTGGAGGAAAAGTGGATAGTCTGGTATGGGGGAAGTTGCACAATTTTCCTACTTAACCAGATTCTGCTCTAATTAATGTTTGAAGTAATTTAAAGGGAATTAAAGACTTTCTGAGCTCAATAGTGTTTACATTGGTTGCTTTGTTGGTCAAAGTCTGATCACCTGCAGCTTAGTTTTGCAAAACCGACTCAATTTAAATTGTAGCAGCTTCACTACAGCAGCCTGCATGCATGTTTAAAATGTTTCTCTTGCTCCACAGTTTACCACTATCAGCTGAAGATCCACTTCTCCAGTAAGGTGAATCGTTCAGAGATGGAGCCGTCGCTCACCGTCTCGCTGTACGGAACAAAAGGAGAGGCTGAAAACCTGGAGCTCAAACTGTGAGTGGGGGATTTAAAAACCTTCATAAAAGAGAATTACAGCACTGTAATCTTGCATCTCGCAAGTTATGAGTTGTTTTGTAAGAGTCGCACAGTAGTCAAAGAGCCACAGCGTGAAGTAGAAACCATAAACAGTGATACAACCGCAGACTTGGCAACATGTGCTCCCGCTATGTGGGGTTACATCACGGTTTATGGAGCAGAGTTTATGAGGCTAAGCTAAGTAAAATACTCCTACTGGCTAGGAGTAAAACACTAAACATTTATTTCTATTTCTGTCTGGCAGAAAGGAGAAAATAGCGACGAATAAGACCCATTCGTTCCTGCTGGTGACAGAGAAGGATATCGGAGATCTGCTGATGTTGAAGTTTAAATGGGAGGAGACGAACGGCTGGTCAGCTTCCAACATGTTGAAGATGGTTTCTTCTTGGTGGGCCGGTGACTCAGACAGCGCCAACATGGAAGTTCACAAGATCCGCATCCGAGCTGGCGAAACCCAACAAAAGTAATTTGTGCTATATTGGGAAAAAGATTTATACAGAGACCTAAATGTGATAAAAAAACACACACTATTTAGCATTATTTCTAGTAGTAGAAGTAGTACATTGATGAAGCGCCCATACAGATGGATTGTTTTTTATTAATTTCTTTTTCAGGATGGTGTTCTGTGTAAAAGACCCTGAAGCTCAGAAATTAACGCAAGAGGTCACATTTGTTAAATGTAAGGACGCATGGAGGTCGAACCCGAAGCGAACTCCAAAAAGGTAAGTTACCCTCTGCAGTTTCCCCCAATCAATATTAAAGGTTGACTTCGGTATTTTTAAACCTGGACCCTATATTCCTGTGTTTTTGTGTCCAAGCGACTAAATATGGCAACAATCTTTAAACTGGTCTGGTATTGAGGAAGTAGTCAACGTTGATGTATTTGCCACGTGACTTCCGTACTTAAGTTACGCCACTTCCGTAGTTATTTTAACCCAAACCACAATCTTTTCCTAAAACTAACAAAGTAGTTTTGTTGCCTACCTTCGTAGGTAAACACACGAAAAATGAATGAACTTTTCATAAGACATCATATGAAGAGTTGTATGTACTTGTTGCACTTTCTGTACTCCAACACGACAAACCGTCACTCCTCTCTCCAATTCTCACTCACGTTTCCACCGTTGTCTTCCGGTAAAAGGTTTTATTTCTCTATAGGGTCCTTTTCCATAATGTTGTCACTTATAACAACAATCTGAGCTTGTCGGTGGCAAAAAGAAGCACTTTTAGTGGACGAACATTGTTGGTGAGGAGTTGCCCCGAGCGATTACATTACAGCCTGTTTAGCAGCTGCCATCTGCAGCATTCTCGCTCAGTACTGGACCAATATCATAAAATGGTGTCCCCATTAGTCACTTAGACACAAAAATATGGGAAAATTAAAAAAAAAAAATCCAAGTTGAAAAATATCGAAGTTACCCTTTAACATTACTGTAAAAGCTTTTGAATGAAAACATACCTTTCTTTGTCCGTAGAATAACTCTGGAGAATCACTGACCCCGAAGAAAAGACTCCACTGTTGAACGCCCTTCAGTCCATTTCAGCACTTATAATTTATACACCTGTAACTTATTTTAGTTTTCAAATGATACAAAACTCTCACCACCTTGCGTATAGCCACAGAAGTAAGTCTGTTATTTAAAACAATATGAGTGTGAATACTGTAAAATATTTTTGTAAAGAGCTGTTTTTATGACACGTAACTGTAACTTCATTGTTGCACAAAAAAAAAGGAAATGCCGTCATCTTTGGTGCATGTTTTGTATCCAAAGAGTAGTCACTTCAGAGCCTCAGGTACGAGAGGTGTGACTGACTGGATTTACCTTAATAGTTCTGGAGGTACTGATGTCCCATTGTGTAAAATACCTCAAGTTAAATCTCATGATTATAGCGACCACTGTGAAGAATAACGTCCTCTTGGTTTTGAAAAGAGGGGAAAATAACCTTTGAAAAGATGAATTTCTTCAGGTGTTTTATGCAATAGGGTGCAGTTGATTTATGTATTATGTAACTAACAGAGCATTCACCACTGTGGCTCACAGCGCTGTATGTGACTGTGAGACCTCTAACAGTGTGCCTTACCGTAAACTGTCACCAGAAGTAAGCTGTTGCAAATTGTCTTAACTTAGTTGCTGTTTTTCACCCCAGTTTGCTTTATTATTGTTATTCTATGAACTTTTACTGAAACATCTGAACATTCAAAAATTATTTTAAACACTTTTTTTTTTTACTGCTAAACCTCACCAAGATGTTACTTTGAAGCTGTTACCTCAAAGAAGCGACTGACATTTTGTCTGCTATAGTACTATTAAAGTTCTATTAGAGTTTTATGAGGTGAGATGCTCGGTGTGAGTTAGAAAGCACAGTTAAAGGAGCGCTATTCGATATCCAGAGCATTAATTAACTATTGTCTATGGAAAGACATAGAGGAGTAATGTCTACCTGAGCAGAGAATGAAGTCACTCTCGCTCTGCATGTGCTGTAATCCGAGCATCTCCGTGCTTTGTTGACATAGCCGGGCCGGCCGCGCATGCTTTTGGTGCCTTTTAGTGCATGTGAGCGTGCACCCTCATACAGCGGTTACAGCTGATAACATGTACCGACAGACGGCGGCATTGTGGAAGCATAGCAGCCACCCTCCAGTTCCGCCCCAGGTTAACACTGACCACGTTTACATGCACATTAATAGTCCACTATTATTCCGAATTTGATACGGGTCATGTAAACACCATATTCCGTTTGGATATCCTGAATTAGGCCTTATTCCGAATGGAGCATTTTGGGATATGCCGATTTTATTCTGGTTTTAGGAGCATTCTTTGGACAGCGCATTTGGAATATGCGTCTCAATTGGGGTTTTACGGCCGTTTGCGACACGCGGCCTCTTGCTTGTTTGCGGCCAGCTCTGTGCTAGGCAATTTTTCGGAGATGTATGCCCAAAAGAAAAGCTCACATTTCTGGTCGGAAGGAGAAACACACCTACTTTTAAACATTAGGAAAGACTTGGATATCAACAGGTTGTTTGGATGTGTGCAAATATTGCAACGCCGACCTTTTCAAGAAGTCCTCCACCGGTCACGTTAATCATAGTATGCACAACTGCGTGTCAACGGGAGTATTAGTGGAATATTCATTGTTTTCATTCGGAATAAACGCAAAAAACAGAATATTTTGTTCATGTAAACGTAGTTAAACTCTTAGCTCTGTCAGCACTGTTGCCGTTGTTTTCACTGTTAGCGCTGTTAGCATTGTAAGCTGTGAGCTGCCGGCTCAGCTGTCGCCATGTTGAGAGCTGTGCGGAGGCAATAGAAATGCTTCCAATCTCGCATTTAGCACCTTTAATATCAATGTTGTCCTGTTGTTGTTCTGCAAGTTTCTTCTGTGCATGTGACTTTTTAAATCTTGACTAATGCTCTTTTATTCATACTTACATTTCCAGTTGTGCGAGCAATAATATCTAAACCTTATTGGATTTTTAGAGATCGGTACTGTAATCATTGTGACTTCATCTCCACCCACTTTAAACAATTTTGAAATGTTTGACTTTGCACTGAAAATGGGAAGCGATTGCTAAACCTAGTTACTTGTACAGTCATGTAAATACAATAATATAGATGATAGATTTTGTAGTATGGAGCTTTGTTAGTTATATATTTTTACCTCTGGATGACTTGTAATGTGCATTTCTATAATCTTTTGTACATATTTGTAAATATTCACTGTACTGTGTAAATTCTTTAATAAACCAAAACTGCTATCTGGGAAGTCACCCTGAGCCTGACTTTTATTTCAAGGTTATGACAGTGAAAAATGATGATAAACTTTATTATCATGAAAATGTTCCATTGTTATCGCTCATACTTACCAGCTCAAGGTTGTTTTTATTCCTTTTTATTATTATTTATTATCAGTACAAAACCTGTGTGTGATCCAAACATTTATTTTAACAATTTAAACTCTCACCTCTGTTTCTGATACAAAAGTGCTGATATTAAATTACACAAAATAAGCTCTGTGATTTCCTCATGTCCTTGTAGTTGTGGCGCCATTGTGTTCGGCCGGCATGTGTCAAGGTGACCCTAGAGAGATAGACTCCACCAGGATACTTGTGTAAAAAACTGCTTTAGATTCGGCACCAAATAGGCCTTTTAGTTATGACATGTAACTCTTTAGAGGTAGAAGAAGTGTTCAGATCCTTTACTTGAGTAAAATGACAAATACAACAATCTAAAAATATTCTGCAATTATACTATTACCTAAGTAAAAGTACATACGTATTATCAATTAAATGCACTTAGGGTATCGAAAGTAGTTTTCTACTTTATATACAGTTAGGTAGTTTCTTGCAGTGGTTCCTAAATTAGATAGGAAATTATAGAAAAAACAAGTTCTGCTACGCAAATTTGTAGGGCTGTCCTCTACCAAAGAAATACTTTGACTAAAGCTCATGAAAACAGCATGAAAAGGACTAATCGACTAAATAAATCTTAGTCGACCAAGACCAAAACGACCAATTAGTTGACTGATCAACTAAGAGAGGATAAGCCTACAAATTTGCATTCATTTTTTTTTTACTTACTCTAGCCTTTATATTTGTAAAATATTGGATAATTTTACCTCTTTGGACATCAACAACGAAACCATCCAAGAAGTTTGGAGATAAAATCTCTCTTTGATGGAACTGGGCCCTGTTCTTCAAATGTAGCTTGTTCTTACTGGTGTCGTTTGTGGTTCACAGTAAACCGTGTGGGTCACGATCCAGCTGACTGTCAATAAACCTGCCCTTTTACAGTTTTGGGCTTAAGGACTTTTTACTCTGACAGCACTTCCAGATATAAATTAAGACAGCTTTGTAGCTCAACAACAAACCAACATGTTTTTTTTTCTCATGTAAAATTTTAACCTTTATGAAATGGACTGTTTGTAACTTTTTAAGTGTATCGCCATACATGCGTGGTCGCATATGCGCGTTTGCGTGTGGCCGCTGCCTCTCCTCCTCTGCCTGCCTGCCTTCACTCAGACAGTGTGTGCGTTCTCGCTCAGCTCACTCCACCTCTAGACGTGAACACGCGCTCACTCCACACTGCAGAAGAGTTAGTAGCTCTGAGAATATCTAGTGAATGTACAGTGGACGTTTGTGCAGAAATAAATGCTGCAGCTCCTCCAGACCAACAGAGGTTCTCCGTGTCTTGTGAAGTGACGGAGCTCCTCAGCGAGAAACGTTACCGTCTCGTTACCGACTGGGTGGCGGTGTCTCCCTGCTCTCTCCGGCTGCGGGCGGAGAGAGCAGGGAGACTCGCTGCAGAGCCCCGCTGCATCAGCCTGCGCTGAGGCAGGAAAAGCCAACACTAAGATCAGATCTAAATCATGTTCATGGAGAGACCTTCGTCTGGTCAGCTAACATTACTGCCAAGCAGCTGAAATATAGAGTGATATTGTGGTTTTAGCTGACGTGTGTCGCCTCACTGTGTTAAGCGATGCTTGTTCAGGTATATTTAGAGCGAGCAAGCGCGTGCTCGACGCTGACTTTCGTTGATTTTACGGCCACAGGTGTCGCTGTTAAGAAGCATTTCTAAAAGTTACAAATAGTCCCTTTAACAAAAAAGTAATTTGTATCTATAGCTGTCAAATAAAAACTGTGGGATAATAAAATGTCCCTCTGAAGCAAAGAGCAGAAGTAGAAAGTTTCTTAAAAATGGAAATACTCATGTAAAGTACAAGTACCTTAAAATTGGTTCTGGGTTATATATCGATATCATGATATGAGACTAGATATTGTGTTAGATTTTGGATATCGTAATATGTGTTTTCTTTTCCTGGTTTTAGAGGCTGCATTACAGTAAAGTGATGTAATGTTCTGAACTTACCAGACTGTTATCTTTTACCCACTTAGTCATTATATCCACATTACTGATGATTATTTATCAAAAATGTAAATATTTTGTAAAAGCACCAATAGTCAACTCTACAATATCGTTGCAGTATTGATATTGAGGTATTTGGTCAAAGATATTGTGATATTTGATTTTCTCCATATTGTCCAGCCCTACTTGAAGCTGTAGTACCTGAGTGAATGTACTTAGTGTCTTTACACCCCTGTAAATCATAAATGGTAAACGAGTACTCTTTGACATGACGGTCACTTAATTAACTTTATTAGCTTTGTAAAAAAGCAATGACAGCATTCAAGCCAAAGATCCTGTCAAGAGGTCCACAAATTCTCACTTGTTACCTCACTCCCTCTCTCGCTGGGAGGATATTAAAGCTGAAATAGTCTCACTGTGATGGAAAGCTGAAACTAGTGCTCAAGTTCAAACACAACAGCAAGGACACACCGCAGGGCGAAACAAGGGAGAGTCCTGTCAGTCTTTAAATGGCCGGAGGTGTGTGATGCTATGTGGCCTCATAGGGGGAGATGACCGACCCAGTTGGCAGCGGCGTTTTCCACAACGCGTACATCACAGGAGACCCTCATCGCTTGTTGAAATGTAAATAGACAAGCGACACAAGGAACAGACAATGGCAGATGCATGATGACGTACAAAGGTATCCGTTAACAAAACAGCGTGAGAGGCGTTGAGCAGGTCACCTGCAGATCACACACTGTCTGTGGAACAAAGTTGAATCTTTTCAAATGTGACCTTGACACTTCAAAATCCCAGGTGAATGAATCCTAATGAATTTGAGCGTATTCCCAGAGGTGACGGGAATCACAAGTCAGAAGTCACTCCAAGTCGCTGTCTTCCAGCTTGCGGCCGCAGAGGCAGACGGTGCAGCCCATCACTCCAGACAGAGTCAGGATAGCCAGCAGGATGGCCCACCAATGAGCCTGCACAGGATAAATAAAATGATTGCATGTGAGTTTGGATTACTGTTGACTGTATTTTTTTGACCAGGCTTTTGTCATGCTAATCGGAGAAATGTTTTGCAGTGAACTAAAAAAACAAAAGCTTCCTTCATGGTTTTGTAACTGATTTTATGGGTGACAGGAAATACAACAAGCCATTTGTTGTATCCCAAAACAGAGCATAAATTTAACAGTTTTGTTCCTATAGTGTGTGGAGAGCAACGATTTGACCAAAACAGCAGAACACACACTAACAGATTCAATTCATGAACAACAAGAGTCTCTCACGATCAAATGTGACTTTAGTGTAAATAAACATGGCTGACCACAGCAGGATGAATTAGTGATGTTAGTTTTTGCACTACTTTGTAATGAAAATTCACAAAGAAAAAAGAAAAGTAATGGATGAAGTCATGGAGACACGTTGAATAAACTCTTGTGTTGTTGCTGCAAATCAGCAAGTTCAGGCCCAAAATCAGCTTGGTTCTCATGTAGTGTGTGCCTGGCATTAGTTAGGTTTGGAAAACATCACGGTTGGGCTTAAAATAATGATGTAAACTAAGTAAAATACATACAGAAGCAACCCAACAGAACTACAGAAAACACGTCCTAAACGTAGCATACGCAGCATACGCATTACGCAGATGCATTTGCAGTAAGTACAGACTACATGGCGTACACATGACACACCAAAAGCAACAAAGGCGTTGTTATTGCATGTAAAATGACTTAGAAAATACCATGTCATTCATATGCCATCTGGTGAGACTGGGATGGAACGTTTTATAATTTTTTCTTGAAACAATGACTTAAAAGATGAGAAAACCATTGCATATCTGTCAATCGACCTATTGATTCATTGATTAATCGTCAAATCCCTAATTGAGAATATCAATTTACATGCACAATCATTTCTATGACCTCACAAGGTTGAATCACATACAGTATGAGCCTTTATCTGTGAATAACAAAACAGAAGAAAACTGCAACAAAAGCAGTTTAGGCAAATTTTGACTCTCTTAGTGGCAGTATGGATAGATTCATGTTGGGTATCTGGTGTCATATTCTTGGTTGAACTTATGAACCTGCACTGTTTTGTTCAGGCCCCAAGCAGAACAGGTCCAGTACACTGAAGTACAATGAGTCAGCAACATACTTTGCTGTAGGTGTGGTAAAACAACATAATGGTTCCTGAAATGAGGGGTGATTTCTGTCTTTAGTGAAACGGATTGCTGAGCCTTGAGGTGCTCTTTTAACCCCAATGGGCATTCCTGATTCTCCACGCTATCATGACGAGCTAAACCTCAAAGGCAGCGACGACTGAAACATCGAAGACAGCTGAACATCGGGGCAGGAAGTTTAACAAACACACTGAGCTCAGGACGTCACCTAAGGCAATCATCTGCTGCATCTTAACAATGACGACGTCTGTGGCCATAGAATTTGGTAATACGGCATTTCAACCACATGCTGAAACGTTGCATCTGACCTGATGGCCAGAAAACAATTGATCAAATCTATAAAGTTAATACATGAAGACCTGTTTCATTAAGATCTCTGTGTACAATAAGACACTAATATTTCCTTTGAAAAACTAGTAAAAGGAAGTGAAACAGCTCATTAAAGGTTTTTTAAAAGGGCCTGACACTGATTAGATGAACCCTGTGGAGCTTTCATTGTAAACAAACAAAGTTTTGTTTATGTTCATGTTGCCTTTAGGCTTAACAAACATGTTGAATGCACAATGCATGTTTAGGTGCATTATCACTAGCAGCTGTTAAAGCCTGCAGCAGCCAGCTTAAATGTACAGCATAATTTAAACTATAGAAGGACCTGCTCCTCAAAACATGACTCTACAGCGCCTCTAGTGGCCAAAACCTCAGCAGGGTGCCTTTAAAGTGACACAACAGCACCCACTGTGGCCACATGTGACAATTATTAGATAATGGTAAATGCTGAAATGTAGTTTGGTACGGTAGCTCAAGTAGAGAAGAGTCACAGAGTCTCAAGTTTCACAACAATATCCAGGTATCAAAGTCTGCAAACATTAGCTAACATTAGCCACCATGAGCTACTGGTCATATCAGACCAAGTAAAGGTCTTTACAGACTGGCAGCGTTTTTTTTTCGTGCGATTAATTTGCACCTCAATATATTTTTTCGAACTGTTGTTTTTGCCATGATTACTTTCATAGCATACGCTTATAGCATACGATTTACAGGAGGGCATCAAGGCCAAACCAAGCCCTCAGCACAATGTAGCAACATACTATTTTTTCTGAGAAGTGAAGCCAATGCTGAAGTGCCTTAAACTTGCATTATTTCTAATAGCCAGCAGGGGGCGACTCCTCTGGCTGGAAAAGAAGTCTGATTGTATAGAAGTCTATGAGAAAATGAGCCTACTTCTCACTTGATTTATTACCTCAGTAAACATTGTAAACATGAGTTTATAGTCTCAATTGCTAGATTCAAGTCTTCTTCAATACAGCATGATGTTCATTTAGTAAATTATGATACCGTTTAGAGTAAAATAGACCATAAAGCAGGTTATGCTTTAGGGCGGGGCTACCTTGTGATTGACAGTTTGCTACCACGGCGTTGTCCGGTCTGGGTGTTGTGTTTTCGTCTTACAACTTTAATCCTTTCACAGTGTGTTTTCAGTTTATGAAAGTTAACATTTTGGTCGTCTAAAAATGTCTTATTCAGCATTCGGTTGTTCTTAGCACCACCCTCTTGTGTCACTTCTGGTTGCAAAATAACAAGATGGCGACGGCCAAAATGCTGAATTTGAAACTTCAAAACGGCAGTACACAAACCAATGGTTGACGTCATGGTGACTACGTCTTGAGTATCACTAATGTGATGACATCCTTATTAGCTGTTCTTCGCCTTTGCTGTAACACTCTCCATCATTTCACATTATGCTGTTATCAAACTAATCGTAGGAAACCATCACCTTCATCCACTCCGCTATGTCATCGAAGTCATCCAAATTGAGGAAGGAGTTTTTCAGTCTTGCGATGGGGCCGTCTGCATCCAGCAGACGACACACTTGGAATTTGTCGCAGTATCCCCGGTTCCCCGAGCACGGAGCGCCGCCGACCAACGGCAACGCCTTCTTCTGGAAGTGACGGGACAGCACGGAGGAGGTGGTGCTGGCACACGTCTCGGGCTTACCTGCCATTGAATCACATTAGATATATCATAATACATATCTACTTAAAGCCACTATGTATATAATTTAAACATTTCTGACTTTGGCAGTATATATATTTTTTTACAAATAATAACAAACCAAAAGAAAAGGGATTTGAAAATTGTTTTCAAAACATAGATAGCAAACTTCTAGCATCTGGGACAACAACTGAAAAATGTGATTCAAAACAAAACACCTGTTATAGTTTGTACACGGACCATCGTGTCAGATGGTGTCTGGTGTGATAGTATTTAGGTCATCCGACGGAAAACAATAAAGTAACCTCAGTACAAATTGACACAGGGTGACGTGTTGGGACACAAAGTGTAAACACATTCCTCAGTGGTGGAGGAAAACATCGCAGGCCTGTAGTTACCGGGCTGCTGGCAGCACATGTGGCATTTCTCCTTCATGGAGTCTCCTGGACAATCACACTGCTGCAGACTGTGCTTCACACACACCGACATGACACAGACCTGCACAGAGAAACAGAGACGCTCATTAAGGTTAAGTTTAAACATCCCTTGTTCTGGATAAAGTTAAGCTTAGGCCCATAAAAAACCTCAGAAAAATCTTGAAGATATAGCTAACATAGGTAAAAGTACTAAGTATACAGTTCCGTGCATCCATCCATTTCCAGTTTTGATGTAGAAGCGTACCTCAGGGTGTGTCGGTACAGCGTGACATCACTGTTTGATGTGGTTAAAGGTGCCACAAAGCTCTTTCTGACCACACACAGGTGAATCAAGCCCCTTTCCCACTGGACAAAAAAACCCCTTAACATCTGGCTTTTGTCTTCAGTGGGAAAGGTTAAAATCGGCATTCATTCCCGGGACAAATTACTCTGTAGTAGTCTCCGGTATGGTCACGGCTTCGATCGGATAATATGACAAGGACATGCTAATTGTCACCCCTTTTCCGGTGCGATGCTGTAGAAAAAACCCCCCTCATTTTTCTACTGTTCCAACTCTGAGAGTTTGAAAGAGAGACTGAATAATTAACAGATAGAAAAAAAGAAATAACCACCGTAACATTTTCACTGTTTACAAACCATGTCGTTGACGATGAACCTGACGCACCGGGAAAAAAAACAGAAAGGCAAGTGCAACGGCACGGCATATTCACAACGGGTAAGGAGTCTGTTGCCTATTTTTAGCAGGTTTTTCTGTATTTAAAAAAACAACAACGCATATTAAAGCTAATTTTGGTGGGAAAAAGGTATCTGGTTACTCATTAAAAGTAAGTTGCTTGTTAAAACGTTAATCAGAAAAAAATGTCTCACAAATCTTGCTGTATTTTTCCTTCTGTTTCCTAATATTATATCTGTGTTTGTTTATTTTGCATTTTACTGAACAATTGCATAAATTATTGTTCATTGTTATTATTGTTTGTTATTTACTCAGTCTTTGGGAACACATTCTGGACAGTTTAATCTTTTGTAATGTGAGTAATTTGCTTCACACGTGAGGCTTCGTAGCAGCCCCTCATTCTCCGGTACTTGCTGTCATTTCCCTTTTCCGAATTCGGTTCGAATGTCACCTGTTTCCCTGAGTTGATTGGAGGTTATTCAGATCAACTGTTGCTCAGGGTGTGGGAATTGTGGCTCCTAATCAATAACTGAGAGCAGCTTGGTGCATTTCTCTTCCTGGCCCATCAGAGCTTGACGATGCTCTTTCTTTAGGGCTCAAGAGAGGTGAAAAATGACACACCCAGGACACTCTGATCCTTCTCTGATGTAATGCAGACCTCGTTTTAGCACATATTGACAGCCAGAAACTCTGTTCCCTAAGCCTCTTTGAGACTTCTTTGCCGTTTTAACTTTTCTGATTGAGGGTGATTTTCTGAAACCTAGCTGGAGTGAATATTAAAGAACACCTTTCCACCATAGGTTACCTGCATCAGGGCAGAGCTTAATGCTATTTGTGCAAGAGATAATAGCCGAACAAGCCTAACAATAAAATAACGCCTGCTGGCTTTATTTTGTCTGTTTATTTTCATTGAAACCCCCTTCATACACATTTCTTTATTATCGAAGAAGCATTTTTCATTATTATTAAAGAGGCCTTTTTTTCAGAGTGAAGGCACTTGTGAGATTTGTTTCCCAAAATAAATATGTCTTTGTTTGTTGGGAACTGGTTCTCAGGCTTCTTCCCAATCAGCTGAAAGCTTTACACACTTTATTTTCTTCAAAAGGCGGACATAAATATAAAGTTTGTTTGAAGAACTGAACCATAACTCTGTTTATTTGTACAGAGTGAGTCAGCTTTCCTGTTTTCGGTTCATTTGACTCTTAGAAGGATTTGAGCATTTAGTCGAAAGTGAGTCAGCTGAAATGATTAATTTGAGCACTATAACTAAAACTCCACCTTCATTTTTGCTCTTTCATCATTAGATTCCTTTACTTTTCCAGTTGTTATGATCGATGTTGCTGGATGAGATCTTCAGAAGTTAGCACACTTAGCACCTCTGGAGAGTAATACATCAAGAATAACATTCACAGCTGTAATGAATTCCTCGCCTCTCAGGAGGACATCGTTAAACGCCCTTTTAACGGAGGAGGAAATCTGGTCAATGTGGTAACCTGGGTTAGATAAGATCTTTTCTTAATAACCAGGATTACATCGGATCTTTTCTTAGTAATGTTGTGTTGCAATGGTGCATTTGTTTACAAATAAAGTGGATTGTGAACACACTTATTGGACAGTGGAACATCTGATTGAATCAAGATTTTCAACGTCGTGTTAGCACTGAATCAGTTTTGCAATATCATATAAACAATAATTTATGAATAGATAGAACTTATTTCTAATTAATGATAATTGTCACTTTCAGGTTTCATAGAAGTAACTTTATATTTGACTAAAATGCCGTGTTTCACTGCTCTCTCTGGTTGAAAGTTTCTAGTCTCACCTCTGACCACAAGCAGAGTCAGTGATGGGTGTGTTTGTTGTTGTTGTGAAGTGTGTTTTGTTATACCTACAACCACACCCACCAGTGATGTCACACTGTACTGACACCCCCTGCAGCAGGGTGAAAAGTTAAAGATCAACAAAAATAAGACTTTCAGCTGTCATTAAGTTGCTCTTTAACTACAAATCATGTATACTTCATATTTTTGCGAAACATATTTAAAAGCAGGTGATACAGGTTGGAATATAAATCTATTTTTCCCACATTGTTGTTGTGTGATAATGCAGATAAACACAGACCGAATTGCAATTTGGCACTTCGTTACCTCACATCTTTATTAATTATTAAATTAATATAATCATTATTATAAATTATATATATTTTTTTTTAATTTTAAAAAAATATTTTATTTATCCAAATATGAAAGGTAACGAATGGATGTCTGTTTTAGTGAGTTTCTCAGTGTTCAAAAAATGGAAAATTGAGCCTCGACAGTTAAAGTTAGGGCCGGTAATTGTGAGAAACTAGCAAGAGTACGCTAGATTTTTAAAATTATCCAACCAAAAAACCCAGCCTAGTGTTGCAACTCTTTTCCAATGAAAGTAGCCAACAGCACTTAAGTGTGTCCCTAAATCTAGAGAGAAAGTCAAATCGGCAACACTGCCAGTCCGTCCCTTCAGGCCTCCCCTCCAAAGCCACTCCCCCAAAATTATCAAAATGAACTTAAACAACGATCGTGACTATTGGTACATTGAAAGCTCCAGAACAGCTACTAAATGGGCCTTAAGGTCAGATTGTTTTCAGAGTCAAGAATAAACTCCGAGACATAGATAATAATTTTTTTTTTCTTTTCTGGACCAGCTTTGCAACATCGCTGTACACTTTTACACTTTGTTGGGCAATGTAGTCGAAGCATATTGAGTCACAGGGGTGATGTGCGGTGGATGTTGTGGCCTCACCCCGTTCATGCAGACACGCGTGCCCTGACTGCACACTGTGAGGTTTTCCTTTGCGCTCGGCTCGGAGCAGAGCGGGGAGAGGCCTGAACACACGGCTTCTCTCTGACAGTCTGTCTCTTCATCGCAGGTCTCACCCGCCGGCTTGAACGCACAATCCTGACCGCAGCACAGGCCCTGACTTGGACTGAGAGAAAGCACCACACACAAAGAGCCACTTATAAACAAAACAACGACTCACCTAGGAGATAGAACATAGGACATGCACACTCTGCTGGTCTGTGTACCTGCAGGTTTTACCAGACTTGAGGCGACACTGGATTCCTACAGGCTGTTGAGCGCTGAAGCAGCAGAGGTCTGTCTCGTTGTGACCGACATCACACTCCTCGCCTTCCTCGACAATCTGGTTTCCACAGATGGGCTGATCACTGACTGGCCAGAAAGAACAGACAAGCAGATAAACACACACAAGTAAACACAGTTCACAGTTATTTACAGTGACTGATACACAGTGTAAATGTTTGACCCCTGACTCAGCAAGCAACATGCAGGTGAACATTGTCTGATCTTTTTCTCCCTCACCCACAAAACAGTCGTCCTTCTTCAGCTTCAGGGTCTTGCTGATGTCTTCGATGCTGCAGGGCGAGAACTTGTCGTTGTTTTCACGAACCTGGTCTGTGGCGTGAGGGAACATCAGGTACCTGCCTTTGCCGCTGCTGGAGCCGAGGTGTCCGCACTTTGAGCCCTCGTCGTGCTGGAACAAAGACAAAACACCAGAAATGAACATGTTTTTTTCTGGATATATTATATTTTTACACACTGAGCAAATGGAATAAGCAGTTATTTGGACATTTCCATTAAAAATACTCAGCCGTGGACGGAAACAGCCGGGAGGAAACAAATGATGTAACTAAGCTGAAAACATTTGTCTCCATCCTCGTTATAGGCCATCATCGCAGACAGTAAAAATGTTTACAGTGCAGCCTTAGAGGCCTTTTCCGAATGGGCAAAAGAACATTATGACAGAAGTTTGTGATGACCAACCCCATGCTCTATAAGGTCTCATAAATTGTTGCAGCAATATTTAGGTTGATATCATTCGTTACACCGCTGAAAATTACGCACTACTCAAGTGAGTACAGAGTGCACAAAGTGCACTACATTGAAGTGTACTTCAGGAAGTACGTGGATTGGAACACACTCCAAGACCTTGAGGAACTCCATGGAAAAAGCCATGCTGTGTTTTAGTATCAAAAACTTTTGACATTTCTGCAAGAATTGCATTTTTCAGCGATTGGATGGCGAACACTTCTGTCCTGGAAACAGCTCAGAAATCCCCTTATTCTCAATCTCTGTTCTCTAATTTATCTCTATATGCGATTCCAAGACTGTTTAGGAACCCCAGTATGCAGAAATATTCAAACACACTGTTTTAGAATAGGCGAAAATAACACATTTAAAATGCATCAAAAAAACTGCATGTTTTTTGCCCCAAACTGCATGTGATTATCATAAAGTGGGCATGTCTGTAAAGGGTCTTGTGGGTACCCAGAGAACCCATTTTCATTCGCATATCTTGAGGTCAGAGGTCAAGGGACCCCTTTGAAAGTCGCTATGCTAGTTTTCTCGCCAAATTTGTAGCATTATTTAGCATTCTTCCATGACATGGTTGGTACCACTGGATTCTTTAGTTTTCTAATTTCGTATAATCCCAATACCTTCACTCTAGCTTGAAAACTGAGCCTGGCAGTTAAAGTTATCTTTATTATATTTTCAAATAAAAAACATATCCTTCATGCAGTCAAAAGATTTCCCGTGAATCTGATGGCCATGAAGCAACAGACAGAGGAATGTCGGGACACCGAGAAACATAACAGAAAGCTCCTCCTGCTTTGATCAGAGATGTTTGTGAAACAGTTTCTGCAACTCATGTTCTCTGGATGTCAAACTCACGGGTGAATTATAGACCAGGGGGCGGGAGAGACTTGAATTTAACATGGATCTTGTTTTGATGCGGGTATTTCTGCATCTGTTCTTGATCAGTTTAATGGATGCAGTTTTATAGTTTTCACTATAGCTGTCAGTATCTGCTGCTCTGGGGTTAACACTAACTGCAGGAACTGCATGTCCCAGCAGATGTTGGTGTGATTTCAAAAGAATAGTACATTTATCTTTGTTTTGTTATTTTGTTGGTTTCACTTGGTATCATATGGGGATTTACATGCAGTCATAACAAAAAATGTGGAAAGCAGTACAAAAAGGAACAGCAGCCAAGTACTGTACGAGTGTATATCAGTAGTGTACGCTGTCAATTTTGCACATTTCCTGTCCTTCCTGTTTACTTCTTAAACACCTGCTAGTGGTTTTACAGGTGCTGTTACCACAGACATAACCTAGGTTCAACTTTAATATAAACAACCCATCAAGAAAAACGCTAAATGTTGTGACTGTAAAGCTTTTCGGTCTCGGAGGGAAACAAGTTCAGTCAAGTCTTCTCTAAATCTGACTTTGTGGCTAGTAATTACCAGAGGTGTGGACTCAAATTAGACACCAATGACTCGTGACTTCAGGCAGGACTTGAGCATTTTGACTTAAATACTTGATACCTTCCCCCAAGCCCAAAGATTAAAAAAGTAGGTTATTTAAAAAGTGTGCCACAAACCAATCAACTAACGTTAAACTCTTTTCAGTCCCAGCAAGTCGACACTTAATTCCCCAGATCCACTTTGTTTGAACCAATCCGACAGCATCCAATCAAGTTGCAGAAGAGAACCATGAAAAACTGAAGATACGTTACTGAGCGCCAGTTGGAAAAAATTATACCAAATATAATTTCTTGCACGTACAAAAACTATGCGGCGTTCAACAAAAAACAAATTGCAATATGCAAAACGCGTGGGACAAAAATTACAGATGGAGACTCGAAACTCTAAGTTAGGACTCGTCAGTCTTGACTTGCAAAGACTTGAGACTTACTTGTGACTTGCAAAACAATGACTTGGTCCCACCTCTGGTAATCACTGTTCTGTATTTTGTGTTGTGAATTTATCTTGATTCTGCTTATTTAAACGATTTATACATTTCAAGTAGAGCTGAGACAATTAGTCGATTAACTGATCAGTCAAACATAATTGGCAACTATTTTGACAATTGATTAGTTGTTTCAGTGATTTTTTTTTTCAAGCAGAAATGCTAAACATTATCTGGTTCCAGCTACTCCTGTGTGAGAATTTGCTGCTTTTATTTGTCATATATGATAGTAAATATGAACATCTTGAGGTTTTGGACTGTTGGTCTGACAGTTGAAGGCGTCACGTTGGGGATTGGGAAACTATTACAACTTTTCACTAACATTTTTTAGCCATAACTAGGGCTGTCTTGATATCAGATTTTAACTGCATGATTATCGTGGCCAAAAGAATTCACGATAACGATATTATCGCAATATTTATAGAAGATTTGAAAAAACAAACAATAATGCTATCAGTCAAATTCATCTTTAACTTTGTTTATTGTGCATATTTTTTTGCAAATGAATTACACTCAAAATACGAGTCTGTAATCATAATTGTATATAAAAAATGATTTAAGAGGCGCTGGATTATTTACACAATATTATAATATGTGTATTATTAACATGATATCAGTATTTTATTTTTAAATATCACGGTTATTGCCAGTACCGGTATATCATGACACCCCTAGCCGAAACGGTGAATAATTTAAACAAAAATAATTGTTGCATTAATAAATTAAAACATAATTGTTAGTTGCTTATCTAATTTAGGGTTAAGAGCGTGAAATGTAGCAACTAATAGTAAGAAATTAAAATGGTATGAAGGAGCAGGACAACACAGAAGAATTATATATTTCTATTTACTATATTTCAATTTTATCTTTCGCCTGAGCAGCAAATTGATCCGCAGCACACAGCTCTGAAAGCCACTGTATGCAATACAGTATCTGGTTTAAAGGGAAGTAGGCCAAAGGCCAAAGCAGCTCTTTACCCAGAATTCACTCTGCCCACCCCTCTCTCTCCTCCACCGTGATCGCTACAAGTCTCAGATGAAACCCCGTGTGAGAGATCTCCTCATGTGCTTCCTCCAGCCTGTTCGGCCTGGAAACAATGAGACATGCCTGTCACAGGAGCCGGGGACACCAGAATTTACAGTAGTTTATCTTCTAAAAGCCCGCAGCGTCTGACATAGCTGAACTAATCTGCTCAGGAACGCCCCCAGAAGACTCTTTGGTTTGTGGAGGTGTGAATAACAGAGGGCCGGGTGAAAAACCCGGCTGGCATTTTGGGCAGTGGGAGAAAGGTTGCAGGTGTTAGTAGCCGTCACACATGGAGAGAGGCGGGTGCATTTCTGTGTGTGTGTATACACACGTAAGCTGTGTGTGCTGTTATGGTGGGAGCAGAGGTTGTAAATGAAAATAATCAGAGATCCTCCCTCTCCTCTTATTTCAGATTATCCAGTGAGGCTGAGCCAAGAGTCGCTATGAAATGAACCAGTCAATACAGGCCAAGGTCTCTAATGCCCACATAAGTGAATCATTCACAGGCAATTTGTTGCGGTTCGGCGCATACAGCCATGTATGCCCAGTGAGAACATGTGAGGGAAGTCTGAGTCTAAGTTTAGTCTCTTTGAATCAGGGGGATTCGCCATGTTGAATTATCATTCAAGACGCAACCTACGCAGTCTTATGTTAGACTGGAAAGTGTTTGAATCCTCGGTTCGCTGAGGCACCAAAAGGGGTTCAGGGTAACAGCTCATTGTAGTAGTCTATGCTTAAAACTTGAACACAGACATGTTATGGTAGAAAATCACAGCAAGCCAGTCGATAAAACAAACTCTCACACGACCAGGATCCTGCAACTGGAACACTTTGCAATGCGACCATAGTTCAAGAGGACTTATCATGCTAATTTTCAGGTTCATACTTGTATATTGGGTTTTCTACCAGAATGTTTACATGTTAAAGAAAATGCTCTATTTTTTTTGTACTGGCTGTGCAGCAGCACCTCTTCTTACCCTCTGTCTGAAACGCTCTGTTTGACCTCCTGCCCCGCCCCCAAAAGTCTGCTCTGATTGGTCAGCTGGCCCACTCTTTTGTGATTGGTCAACCGAACAGAACTCTTCGGACTCCGCTCCAGCTCCACTCTAAGTAGCTGTGTTTGAGGGCGTGCCAAACTAGCCGCTAGGCAGGTATTGTGCAAATGTGTTACTTGGTGACATCATCACGTTACGGAAGAAAACACGAGACTTCAAGCAAGGCGTTTCAGGCAGTTCAGGAGCAGTGTTACTGTAGGGGAGAGTAACTCCCTTTGGGGCGGACTTTGCAACTTTGCAGACCTTTTACATGCACGAAAAAACTATATAACACATTAAAGGAAAGGGGGAAAGCATAATAGGTCCTCTTTAATGTTATTAATTAGACCAGTCAATATCCTGCTATGGAACATTTAAATGTCTGCTAAAATATCCACAAAGGGACACAAGTTTGGCTTTTTTACATATGCTATTACCTTATTAGTAATATGTCTGCAAATTACTATTAATGACCAATAATTTAAAGGGAAATTCCACCCTAAAATGGACTCTACATTGTGCAACTTCAGTGATTTCAGACAGCTATCTGCAACTGTTTATACTAAACTTCCTATGTCTGCTGAAGAATTTTAGTTTGAAATATTACATGCAAATTATATTATATAAATGTAGGGCACAAAAAGTATCCTTAAAGTTCACACTATTAGGGGAATGCCATGGGATAAATTGTGTGTTAATATTCAGTGTAACCATGAGTGGTTGGTTTGATTGAGACACTTTTTGAAGACCCCCCTCTTCATTCACTATCAGACAGATGTTGTTAATGTTTTGTAAAGTCGGTGACGGCGACTGACCGGCGATCCCAGGCTGTGGCCGAGCTCGTGAGCGAGGGTCAGCTGGACGTGTGGAGGAGGCAGGAATATTCCATAGTTCTGAATGGTGACCATACCGGTGTTCAGGGTGGAGGTCCGGCCGTTACGCAGGGTGGTCTCCTTGGAACATATTCCTCCCCAGTTACCTGAAGGGCACACAGATTATACGATAAATACAGAGTTTGGTTTCCACTGAGTTCATGCAGGGTAAATGACAATTAAAGTAAATATTATATAACATAAAAAGTTTGTCAGACCCAATGTAAACATTTGCATTTCACTTTGCAATGCACTGTGGTTGCATAACTGACCTTGTGCTACTGGAAATACCTTAAACCAACAATGTTTAGCTGAAGCGTTATCGACCTCTGAGGCCCCTTGTCGGGGAGACAGACAGACCAACAGACCTGCTGAGCTTCTCTCGCTTCACATCAAAGCCTGCTCAGCCATTTGGCCTCCAATGGTCTCAATCTGCCGTGGGGTTTTACGTAATGTCCCTGAAAGCTATTCACACAATTACAAACAGCTGGCCACGTTCACATGGTTGGGGTGTGACATCATGTTTCAGCTGTCCAGCCAGAGGACAGCTTTTACAGGAACTAATCCCATTGGTCAAACTGGGCACCTATGATAAGGTTCCTCAGAGAGACTGGTACCAACCATGTTATAGCTAGCTAGCTCGTCGCAAAGGAGGCTAAATAACGTTATCAAGTTATACTAAATTTTGGCAAGGAAAAACTGTCATGGCTATTTTCAAAGGGGTCCCTTGACCTCTGACCTCAAGATATGTGAATGAAAATGGGTTCTATGGGTACCCACGAGTCTTCACAGACGTGATAATCACATGCAGTTTGGGGCAAGTCGTAGTCAAGTCAGCACACTGACACACTGGCAGCTGTTGATGCCTGTTGAGTTTGCGATATTATGATTTGAGCATATTTTTTATGCTAAATGCAGTACCTGTGAGGGTTTCTGGACAATATTAGACATTGTTTTGTGATGTTAATTGAATTCCAGTAATAAATATATACATACATTTACATAAAGCAAGCCATGTTGATAAGAGTATTAAATACTTGACAAATCTCCCTTTAAGGAGATTTGAAAAGGTATCTTTTCAATATTGATATTCGATATTCCTCGTCCATCATCGTTTCCTCAGCACTTATTGCCACCAAGTCTTTCAACCAGCTGCCGTGGGAGTAATCTCCATGTGTCCAACCTCTCTCTCCATTGGTTCCCTCCATGTGTGGTTCAGGTTGGAGGTCTCAGCAGTTCTCCTGCACTCACATGAATTTTATGTAACATCTCTTACACAATGTTGTCAGCAGCACCATTTTGATGGGAGAGGCTTGGGAGGTGCACGTCTGTTAAAGATATTTAGCGCCTGTTTCAGAGAAATCCGAGTTCACTAGGTGTTACTGAGGACTGTGGGAACCAGTCGCGGGCATCTGGATCTCGTGTTTTTGTACACAGTGGGCGTAAGTGTGACGTCCAGGAACGGCAAGGACAGTTAGAGGTTGAAAAACAAAAACAAAAGTGCCCCTTTATCTGTGCTGTTGTAGAAACAATGGAGGTACTGTAGGGGTGAGGAGCAAAGGCAAGACGGTTACTCTACCGTCATATGTCAGGTGTAGGAGGCTGCCAGTGACAATAGAGTAAGCTGAGACTTTAATTGATCCCTTGATGTTTGATATCACATGATGGCTTTTACCAGAAATGAGAAAGCACATTGATTATTTTTTTAGCTTTAGAGGAAAACCCTAAAGGAATTGTCATTATTAATTGTACTCATCACTGCCAAAAGTATAAAGTCAACAGTTTCATATCAACAAACTGTCAGGAAAGACCCCCTTCAGCCGTGTTAATCAAGGATTCTGGATGCATTTCTCCCGCATTCCCAGCTTTTGACCTAAAATGGCCTCCCTGGTGGGCTATTCAAGGAGCCGGGTTTCCTAGAAAGAGCTTACTTTGGAGGGCTGCACTGTGATTTTTGGCAGCGCGAGCAGAAAGGGGCTGCGATTTTGTGTCCCCTCCTCCCTCTCGTCTTCGCCACAGAAAGGAGCCGCAATGAAAGACTCCTATTATTAGCTCGCTGGAAAAACACAGTCCGGAGAAACAAACGACCCTCCGGATCACTTAATGCCACACACTCACCGTCAGGGGGAAACACACACATACACACACACACAAACACACACTAAGACACACATAGCACCCGCCTCAGGAAATATTTGGTATCAATTAACATCACAGACATACACTCTTTCACACGGTTTAATATGAGCATACAAACAATAGTAAAGGGGCAGTCTTTCCTTGGATAAACAAGCGGGGGTAGTCCGGGTGTCCGAATAACACTTTAACAACAAAAACAGACGCAGCGAGCGATTTGACCTCTAATAACACCGACCAAAGTTTCCAGAGAAGTACAGTGGATGTTCTCTGGACGTCTATCAAAAGTACTGTAAATAATGTAACATCATCCGATGACTTCCATTCACTGCTCTCTTTGTCTCCAGAGTTCATTGACCTTCACGTTGCAAATCTCAATAGGATTTTCTTGCTGTATTGTGAGACCAAATTTGACCATTTTGTTGCGTGAAAACAAATAACAGACTGTCTGGATCAGACAGTGTGTAAACTAATGTTTCGACGCCAGCCAGGCGCGTCTTCATCAGAGCCAAACAATACAGAGATTCACATTCTCTTGAATAACCTTTATTAGGAACTAATTCAGCACAGTCTGGAAACATAGGGAGGTGACAATGAGCTGCACGTGGGCAGGGTTCACAATTATACAAAAGAGAAAAGGAAATATATAACTATTTTAGAATTTAACACAAGTTATTTACAGATGTACTTTAGCTTTAGTGTTTTTATGGAGTGGTATTGTTGGTATACATACAGTATAGGGTATCTCGAAGATGGGTGGTGTGTGAGCGATTGGGGTGGGCCACTCCGGGACGATATTTTGTCCCAGTCCAGCCCTGCCTAGTAGTCGCGTCCCATGAGAACAGTGGAAAGTTAAAGGGGACATATTATGCTCATTTTCAGGTTCATCCTTGTATTTTGGGTTTCTACTAGAACATGTTTACATGCTTAAAAAGTCCAGTGTGTAAGATCTGGCGGAATCTAGCGGTGAGGTGAGGAGATTGCAACCAACTGAAGCCTCTCCCGTGTGCCAAGCGTGTTGGAGAGCTACGGTGGCTGACGGGAAAACGAGTGTATTTCCCTCGCTAGAGCCATTTGGAGCAGAGCCTGTGCAGAGAGTCAGTGTGTGTGTGTACGTGGGAAGTGAGTGGGGAAGCAAGAGAGAGAGAGTGGCGGCGACGGGAGCGACTCCGACCCAAGCAGGAAAAGTTAACAGTGTTTGGTTTGTTTGTTCTGTCCTACTGTAGAAACATGGCGGTGGACACCATAGAGAGAGAACCCGGTCCTCATGTAGATATAAAACGGCTCATTCTAAGCTAACGAAAACACGACTATTCTTATTATCAGGTGATTATACACTAAAGAAAACATACTTATTAATATTATATTCCTTTTCTGCCAATAGAGCCCCCGAAATGTTACACACTGGTCCTTTAATTGTTGGATTTATATACCATGGTAAATGAGTAGGGACTGGGAGACGCCATATTTTTAAGGTTATACTCTGCCTGGATTATTTTTTTTACGACAGAAATGACCACAATCACCAGAAAGCAGAGAGTCTGATCTATCCAAACATCTGTTATAGTTTCATATTCATGTAACTTTCCATCGTGCTTGCAGTCAGTGAAAGACATAGTAGTGGAGGTGTCCCATGGGCAACAATGGAAGGCTAAATGTTAATTAAAAATCAACATTTCAAGGATATACATTTATGGTGTTATTTTAGTCTTTATGAGTTTGTACTCCCAAAAGGATCATTAAGCTAAAAAATAAACCAAACACCCACAACAACACCGAAATTATTGTGTGGAAATTTTCTATTTGTTCCTCAATTAGTCCCAGGAGAGGAAGGGATGTTACTGGTGAGAACGCTTGAGTGGCATGAGACGTTTAGACCCTAGACCCCTCGACCTCCGCTGACGTATGAATACACGACTTGAGAGGTCAGAGGAGGAGGTCCAAGTGATTGATGGCGGCTGTGTGTGAGCATGTGTCTGTGCCTGTGCGTGTGTGTGTGTGTGTGCGGGCTGTAAGCTGTAGTGGCATTGGGGTCTTTGAGTTTACGGTCTCTTTATGGTTAATGGGCCTCTTATGTCCCAACACCAGTAATAAACTGGTGAATGTGGGTTATGGAAACACTGAGGTTGAGCATATCTGTTTCTGGAGGTCAAACATTATCCACGTTTATTCCCTTTCGGGGCGATCACATGAGACTGGAAAAGTCACAACAATGTCACAGCCACTATGAATGTGTGTGTGTGTGTGTGTGGCTCACGTGAGACGTCACCATGGCGATCAAGCTGAGGAATGCAGTCAGAAATCCTCACTAAGACGTCTGGGAGTGATGTGTGTGTGTGTGTGTGTGTCAAAGGTTCATGTCATTGTGGTGGTCTGCTTTCACGCCCCTCAGTTTAGCCAATCGAAAGCTGCATCTGAGTGAATGTCATAGAGACGAGCAGGAAGAACCTCCTACCACAACAATCCCAACATAAGTGTCCAACTTCCTCCAACACAACAGCAGTACTGCACACAGAGAGTCTGTCACCAGAGCTCAGAGTTGTGGCTGATTAGTTATGTTCTAGTGAATTTGTGTATTTAGGTCATCGACCTGTAATGTAATAAAAGTTAAACAGTGACTGGAAGTTTGAGATTTTTCTCTTAAAGCAGATTCTGTTCGTTGTTCTGTAAGGAAATGTCAGATATCATTAAGAGTTAATATCAAGTTCAGTACAAGAATATGATAGTTTTGACTTTTCGATTTTAGTTTTAGATAGTTTCCAGAGTGTGTTTGTTAGTTTTAGTTTAGTTTCAGTTTTTCCAAAAAGGTCTAGTTTTTATATGTTTAGTATTCGTTTGTTTTTGTTGGGCCAGGTATAGAAGTATGTAGCTAGATTTACATACAAAATACATGGTTGGAGAACTGTGTAAGAATGTCCATAATGTTTAATGTTTAATCTTCGTTCTACTTTAATGTCCGATCTCCTGGAAGGTCGAGTCCGTTCCGTTTCTGTGGTCTGTGGTTGACGGAAATTCATGCCGTCTCCTTTTTTCGGTAGTGGTTTATTATAGCTAAAAAACTAAAAATTAAAAAAATTTAGGTCAATTTTTATTTTATTTTTATTAATTTTTACTCAGGCAATATCATTTCAGTTTATTTTTTCTTAAAGTATATAGTTTTTAGTTAGTTTCAGTTTACTAACAATATATTTCACTGCTTATTTTCATTTTAGTTTAGGTATTAGTTTACTATAATAACCCTGGTTCAGTAACATTGCATTATGAGTTTAACTAACAATAAGCTAAAGGAAAAGATTTTATGACTTCACTGAATTATAATCCTGTTACATTATAGAAGAATTGAAAAGTGAGTTCATAACAGCCTAATGCAAATTATTACTTTTAAAGGAGAAATTATTTTTTTTTATTGCTTCAATCTCAGCGAAAGGGTGTGGTATGTTTTTTTTTTGTAAATGTGATATGTCATATAGGTTTAGTCTGTAAATAATATAATTAAAATGAAAAGAAATAATGAAGCACCTCCATAATGTCGTCCCTTCATGGCATTTCTGAATGATTTCCGCCTCACAGCAGCAGCTTTACATGCAAATCACTGTGGATTGTTAATTGACAAGTCCGCTCACGTTTTGCTTTTGTTCTCTCAAACCAAAACACTGCTCGTATAAAAGGCCTGAAATACGGGCTGTTTAATTCCTGCAACTCCATTTGATACAGGAAAACCAACAGAGGCTGACATACAATGTGTACATCTGTTGCAACTCCTTAATCGACCCGACTAATGAACTAGACACGTAGAGTGCAGTTGCACCGGTTTCTACACCTGCTTTACGCAAAAAAACCTGTCAATCCAAACCAATCACCTCCATCACAGGTCAAATCACTCACACTGATCTGGAAACCGTGAGTGTGTGTAGGAACGTGGCATCTGGCGAGCTCGTATCACATGAAGGCCAGGGAGGCCAGAGAAGGAAATGCGATCTGATAGATCAACAGTGATTCATGCAGAGATTCACACGGAGCGGCAGAGCAGCTAAACATGTTTCACTTTTCATGACAGACCATGTTTTTTGTCTCCGCTGTTAAAAGGCTGTAAATGTTTTATTTGTATCATCATTAATCTGTTCAGTGTGTGTCCATTAACTCTGTTAAATCATCCTACATGACCCTATTCTTTGTATTTACTTATTTTCAATAGATAACAATGAAAATGCCTTTCTTGTCAGTTCTTTTGGTTTGTGATTTTAAAAAAATTCTCTAAAGGTACAGTAAGTTATTTAGACAAAAGTTAGGTTCAAGTTAAGCTTATGTGAAGGTTTTAGGTGAAAGCAATTTAACCCACTAACACACATTTTCCCCATGTCATTTCCAGGGTTAGGGGTTTCAACAACCTTAAAGCTCTTCAGTAGCTTGTTGAAATGATCTTATTCTGCGATGTCTGACCATACCATGTTTACTCTGTATCACAAGCTATATGATGTTTTTACAACGCTTTACAAGGTAATAAAATAACAAGAGAGCCGTTCAAGTGTGTGACTACTTTTCTTAATCAACCTGCTGTTTTATGGCTTCTTCCTCCAAGTGAAATAAAGTAATGGTAAAGTAAGGTATTCCTAATCCCTGGTTGTGTCTACAAGGTAACCTACAAATTGCGCAAACTTGAAAAAATTCTTGCGAGACTCTTACCTCTTACCTCTAACCTTAAACATTGGAGGTTAATGCCTAACCTTAACCATTTCACGAGAGTTTCGCAATATGCGTGTTACCTTTTAGACAGGACCCTAATACCAGCTACATAACTTTACTGATTTTAGGACCTCTGTGCTCTGAGGCAAATATGCAAATCACTGCAGCCTACATGTACAGTAAGTGTGTTACTTACGTACATAGAGAGACTAACTCACCAGCTTTGCCCTCCCAGGCGAGCCCCAGCACTCCGCTGTAGTCTCTGTTAGTGAGCAGGTAGGACAGACAGAAGTTGCCCCAGTTCTTCTCAGAGTACAGACTCAACAGTTTCTCAGGGCCGATGTACAGGGGGTTCAGAGGATCGTTTTTATCGTCCTCCTTCACCACCTGGAGGGAGACAGGACAAGGAGCTCATTTGACTTATAAGAATATAAACAAGTATAGGCTACTTCCTCCACAGCTCAGAGAAAGTTAGCATCACATTTCAGTCATTTTAACTCTCACTGGTAGAAAAAGACATATAGACACCATTTGAGACTGATGCATTAACCCAATTATCTCAATGTCATGATGTCATGTCATGTTTGTGTAATAAGAAGCCAGGGTTACTAGTTACTGGAGTTATCACTGTGTCACTCTAAGATGTGGCACAATCGTGTTGTTGTTTGAAGGATCTTACATTGAGGGATTTCACTTTAAAGTTGATCAGCTTGATTCCATCAAAGTCCACCTTGTCGTAGATGTCGTTCACAGCTCGCATGTAGGAGGCGACCTGAGAAAAACACACATTTATGTGAGAAGACACTCAATAGCAACTCCTGTTTCTTTAGGAGTAAAGTGCTGGGTGGTTTGAGTTCTACGTGGCCCTGAGAGCTCAACACATACAATAAAACGCATACAGCTGGACAAAACACACGACAACAAGAAACATGACAAAAAATGTCTTCAATTTTACAGCTCATATCCAGAATTTAGAAAAACACACTAAAAAGAAATAAAAATCAAGCAAACTGACAAACACATTCACCTATTTGTTGTAAAATTGGCAAAAATGTAAATTTCCATGTGTTTTTTCAATGCAGCGTGTTGAGTTCTCAGGGCCACCATAGCTTCAGAAGGCAATAAATTGAATGTTTTGACAATCACAAAACAGTATTTCCAACCTGTTTGCACGAAAAGGTGTGTGATGAATGCCACGATAATGCGCAAGACACTTAGCGTGCAATAAGAAGGCCGTTCTTGCTTTTGCCGTGTCATTTGCACACCATGTAGTCTGTAATGACTGCGATGTAAACGCATCTGCGTGACTATGTTATGCTCAGAGCTAGTGACGAGTGTTCGAGACCGGTGTCTTGTTTTATAAGTTACATTAGTGATGTTATTTTGTGACGTTTGTGACGTGTTTTCTATACTTATGTTTCATTGTTTCCGTACGTATTTTTTATAAGCGCAACCATGACATTTTTCCTAAACCTAACTAAGTGGTTTTGTTGCATAAACCTAACTGTGGGCGTTACCGTGGTTTTGTTGTGTGGCATACAAATACATGCAAAAAGCCTAAAATGCGTCCTCATGACACGCGGAATGTCCATGTAATGTTGTACTATTTATACGTCTTCCTGTGAGACTGGGTTGGTATTTCACAGTAGATTTAACAACTTATTCTTTTGACAATGTACTTGACTCTCCCTGAACTGCCCCACCTCTCTGATACATTATGCAGATTCAAATACCCATGACCGAGTTTTGATCATGATTCATAAATGGACCACGTGAGGTAATCTGTAAAGTGAGGTGAGTGTTTTTCAGCGTGGGTGGCACAGCCGGTCCAGAGAGGCATGTGCAAACCGGTCACATGTGAAGGTCTGAGTCTATAGAGCAGAACACGTACATATAGCAAGGCCTGCTGGGGATTTTCCATCAATGTTAATATTTGACACATTAGATGCCACTCTGAAACCAGGTCAGCGGAAATGGACAACAGCATTTTGTCTATTTACACTCTCAGATTACATCACGGCATCACTTACGGTATAGTTTCTGTCCTGATGCAACAAAGATCTGGCTCCGAACCAGAGACAACAACAAGTTTGTTTTAGGTGGAACGAATCTGAGGAGGTGATGAGAGGACGGACAGCAGGAGGAAGGCCAGAGAGAATAACAGCGTAGCCACAGAAAACAGCTCAGGACAGGCGTTCTTACTCAATAACTGACCTTGCTGTGGTCACAAAGATTTAATTTTAAAAAGCACTGATGTAAAACCTGGATCAGATGCTGAGAACATGAATCTAAAATAATGAGATAAAATGAAACAATCTATGATGTTATAATTTCGTATCAAATAAGGAATGTAATGACAAATACTGTTTATTGGTTTTAATTTAGGGGAAGCTACAGAGCTATTTATGTTCAAGTTATGTCGCTGGATTCCCACATCAGTATGTGGCTAAACTCAATATCAGGAGAGCATCTCATATGACCTCTGACCCCAATGACAAGCGTATTGTTCAGACAGAGAATCTTCAACACAGACACTTAAATCACTGTTATCTTTCCTATTGCACTGAGGCAATGCAGCTTTTAACCCAGTATGTCGCTCAAATCTGAGTTCAAAGCCAGTCAGCCAACACAACAAGGACATAAATAATCAAGATAAGAAGTGTCACCCATTGGTTTGTGGACTACCGTTTTGAAGCTTCGAGTTCGTCATTTTGGATGTGGACTGGCTGCTCTGTGCCAGGCCTTTTCACCTGGCACAGAGCTTTGCTTGGCCAAATGTCTTCGACCCATGTGCCACCAGAGAGAAGGCTCTGAACCTCCTCCTTACTGCTGCCGTGTGACAGCTGTGTGCGCCTGTGCAGGCCCTGGCCTGTGGTGCTTTATTCAGCCTCGCTTTAGCAACAGCTTGGCCCTTTTATTTAGTATTATTACATGTCTTTGTTGAATATTCGATTCTGATTCTACGGTCTGTTATTTCAGTATAGCAGACGGTTGCCATCAGTGCAGTTCTGATGTCTGACTCTCGTTTTTGTTTCAAATTATTGATTTCTTAAGTAAGTAGCCGTGTAATAAGCGGGATAATGTACAGCTAGTGCAGGTCATTGTTGTGAAATAAACCCCTTCAGTGCGATGCAGCAGTTGTCTGTGGCATGTGGATCCCGACCTGAAGTGGAGGCGTCTTGCATCACCATGAATTATCCCTGGTAATGGTAAATAATAAGTGGTAAATAATTCACTACCTCAAAAAAATGTTGTCCTCTATCCTTTTAGTCATTAGAGAAAAACCTGCCAAAAAAAAGAAAGGTTTTAATCATGATCAAAATGCCTGCCTTAGTCCAGCAAACGGCTAATCGAAGATCAATATAAAAATCCTGAAATATTTCACAAGGACAAACCGTAAGTGAGATCACAGACTGCTGTCTGTCAGTTCAGTTTACTTTGATTGCAGCACCGTGTACCCAGGACGCTGTATTCAGGGACAAAGTTGCAAACTCAGCCAACGGCCGAGGAAATCCTATTGTGTTTTGATGCTGGAAATACTCCACAGTACATTGTGTTCTCAGATGCCCAAAACATCAGGCAGCTCAGGTATCGGCAGCATCTCAGTGTCTCATCCTGGAGGGGGTGACACTCTGGCTTGAGCCTTTTCTTTGTGTTCAGAAACATAGGTCACTGAATCTGAACTTCAGTGACCTCTATCTATCAGATATAAGTATAAGTAGTATTTGGCATTTGGGTTTTTTTCTGTGTGTGTGTTAACCCTTTTGACTACCAGAAGGTTAAGAAAACTTGTATGAAACTTCATGTCTTGTCAAGATAAATGATCAGAACAGAGTTGAAGCAGTCACCTGAGCAATGACTGCATCAGAGGACTTGAACTTCTTGTAGTAGAGGTGGTCAGCGTGGAAGTGGAGCAGGCAACTGGTCTTTGACTCATCGACTGTTCTCCTCGACCGGCTCACTGGCGCCTCCTGTGGGTGAAAATTGCAGAAAACGGAAGAAATTACAGGTGAACATTCATGAACGTGTGACTGACATGTATATCAAAACATCAACACGTGTTGTCATTATAACGGGGACGCCAAATGTCCCAGGGGGAGATGGGACGTGCAGACACAGGGACACAACATGGACGCTCCACTGGGAACAACATGTGTTCAGACCATTTTATCACCAAAAAGGAAATGATCTCTACCGGCAGGCATGTTGTCAAAAATAGATTCATTAATGTCCCAACATCCATTGTTGATCATGAAGATTTGGATCGTCTCCTAGTTGGTCAAAGGTTAGCACTTAGTACCCAAGGGAGAGATTAGCTAAATAGATTTGGCAGATGTTTATTCCGTCATACCTGTTTATATAATAACAATCAAGGTCGTGTGATGGATCTGGATCAGTAGCAGCTTTATACTTTATACAACTATATCTAACTATAAAGCAAGGAATCTCTGATTGTCTGTGTGTCCTTCACATATCTCGAGAACGACTCGATCGACTTCATATTTGGCGGATGTATCGCTGGGGTCCAAAGGACATGCAGTGTTGAATTTGGTACAATTTGGACATGTTTAATATTAATAAACTCTGGATAAACAAGCGACAGCGCTCTGTGCAGCAGCGGGGGAGTCGGGGCGTCACGGCTCTGCAGACTCCAGCATGTCGTCCGTAGCGGGCAGACTGTGGCTCATTGCAGTTCACTGCTGGATATACAAATGTTACAGCTGAACTCTTCTTCACTTTCCTGGAGTCAACACGAGCAGAGATGCAGAATCAAACCAGATTGTATTTCACCGGTGTGACAGTGTGTAAACATAGAGTGTATATAAAAAGCAGTCATAGTCACAGTGACGTCACCCATTGGTTGCCGCTTTGAAGCCTCGAGTTTTGCATTTCGGCCATCGTCATCTTGGGTTTTAAATTTCACCGGTGTTTCTGACTGTGAGTGGTTGCGACTTGGGAGTATGACGCAACTATGTCATGGCAGGTGTATTGCTGAGGACCCAAGGAAACGCAGTGTTGAGTGTGAAGTAGTTTGTATGAGCAGTTCTCGAGAAAGCTGCAAGCAGCAACACCACGGACCGCACATTCAGCCCGTTCTGAACAGGCTTGGTTTGAACGGTCTCTGACTGCACTAGTACTGTAAATCTAGCTGAGGCCTGTCAAGAAGCAGCTCATCTTTCAGCTCTCTGTGTTCATCACTTCTGCTTATGTCATACTGTAGCATCCTGCTGGAAGTAAATCCTGTAATTTGCTCTCGGTGACTCAACAGGCTAAATAAAAGTGACCAAACGAATGAATAAGGTCAGTTATATTTACAGATGAATCACTGGTGAATTAATTGGCTATAAATGGCATTGCAGAGGAGGAAACTTAGAGGGTGAGGACAGAAAAAGAAAGTGTGCATAAGTGTTTTTATGTGAGGTGATGTCTGGACTGTCCTACCTCATCGGGTCGGAGGCTTTGGGCGAGGAGGTTTAGAGGTTCTGCACCACAGAATCCATCAGGGCCAGTTCTCATGAATGGCAGGACTACACAAAAACAAGCAGAGACACTTTTAAATCAGACAATTAAATTAACTGATTTATTTACAAAAACATAAATTACGTTGCAAGAAGAGATGAGATGTGGATGACAGTAAAGTGGTCTGGAAGGATCTTTTAACACCCATGCTTTCAACAATCCTTGAAGAACTCTTTTTTTTCATGCGATTAATCTGCACGCCAATATATTGTTTTGAAGCTTTTTTTGTCATGAATACTTTCACACAGAATGTGATTATTACGCGGCAAAAAAGTGACATACTTTTTTTTTTCAGAACAACATTTTTCTGAGCTTTCAGGACCGTGAATAAAGGCATCAACCAATCACATTGAGTTGCATCTATATTTACGAAACAACAACACTGAGGCAACGTAGTTCGGACCAAGACGGCAAACTTCATTACTCCTTTCAACCTTGATAAAGACAGCGCAGACCAGATTGGTGGTCGTGTCTAGAGGGTAACCCACAATCAGTTTGTGGTTAAGGTTAGGATAGGTCATTGGGCAACGAGTCTCGTGAGAGTTTTTGCACGTTTTCGCAATTTGCAGGTTACCTTCTAGACATGACCCAGATCGCTCCTGTCCACTCCTTCCATTCTTACCTTTCACAATAAAAGCCCTAGACATATAATACTTGCAGGAGAGTATTTAATTGTAATTGTATATTTATTGTAACCCTTTCCTCAAAAAAGGGTTCTTCAGAAGCAAATGGTTCTGGGTAGAACCTCAGCCCTTCAGGAAGAACCCATATGAAGGGAATATATAAAGGCAGCTTTGATATGTACTGGGAGCATTGGGCCTTAGTGGACAGCCCTGCCTACCAATTACATGAACCTACTAGGGAAGAGCCAACAAGGCACAAACAAACACACTCTCCTTCAGTCAAACACACAAAGATGCAGGTTTAAACACAGAGACAAACAAACACTGTCACCAGTAATTTCTTTTTTCCTTGAACATGTTCCATCAGTGAGTGAACTTTTTTACGACACCACATCAATAACTCATTTAATGTGGGCGTATCAAATAAAACAGTATTCTCCAACCATAATAAATAATTGAACAGATATTAAATACCAGGTTTTGTTCAACCCACTACTGTTTGTTGGAGCAAACAGGATATTGTGCAAAGTAAGCCCGCAAATAAACACACACAGCGATGTGGGTCACGGCCACAGTCTGATCTTTGAAAAAATTATTTGTTTGAGCTGGAACATGTGGCGTCGTGCGTATGTTTAACCAGGAGCAATGATCGGGGGAGGCAATGAATCATACCAGGAATAACAGATATTATCTCTTTCTGGGTCCTGAGCGAGGGGGGTTTCTGAGGGCCTAAACACCCATGCATGTGCTTTTGTAAAATGTGGGCAATATTCGGCAAATAGAGTCAATATCAGATAGGAAACCACGTCAAATCAATGATCTGATGTTTCCTGATATCTTTCCTGACACTTCAAGGTCTTGCAATAAGTTTCCACGCTTGACACAAAGTAGAGATGCTGGGTCATGTGACTTCTCTTGTTTGCTCAAAAGGTGCACAAGGTCACAATTGTTGCTTTATGACCCCAATCATAGTAAAGATGATAGGCTTGTTTCCTGGAGGTTAAGTTTACTACTTTCCGGATATAAGATACAACAGTTATTTCCCACAGGAGACCAACTAATGACCCCAGACATATAACTCTGTTGGTGTATTGCATGTGGTCTCATATATGATAAACTAACTTGTATTTATATAACGCCTTTCTAGTCCTCCGATCATTCAAAACGCTTTACACTACATGTCAACATTGTCAACATGGCTACCATTCAAGGTGCCAACCTGCCCATCAGGATCTAATCTAAACACTCATTCACACACTGATGGCACAGCCTTCGGGAGCAAGTCGGGGTTAAGTATCTTGCTCAAGGACACTTCGACATGTGGACTGGAGGAGCCAGGGATCGAACCGCAGACCTTCCAATTGAGCCACAGCTACCTCGTAGTTTAAAGCATTAACTATGCTTTACATTTTAACCTTTTCTTATACAGAACAATTTAAAACAAAGTGTGCAGGAATCCATTGCTCCTTAGTGACCAGAGGACCCACATTTGGAAATCAGTGTTGCGGTCTTTTTGTGGGAGCCATGGGGCAGTCTGTGGAAAATGCTGTGATAGCTGCTGGTTTGATTTCACGTCTGCAATGTGCAACACCTCTGGGAAGGCCGCCTCGTTCATATTGATGCAATAATGACGGGATTGCAGTCGAGGGAGACATTGCATTTGTATAAATTGGCCCGTCTTGTTGCTCTGGCAAAGACACAGAATTCCACAAAAATGCAATGAGCCAAAACTTCATTGCAGCAGAGTTATTAGGTTTATGTTCAGGGACTGTGGGGGATCTGCATATGGAGGAATGAATGCAATGTAAAGTGCTGCAAAATGTTTCAGCATAATGTAAAATAATGAAAACAATAGGTTTCAGTGGCCCTGTGGTTATAGCCTGACTCTAATGTACAAAAAATAAACCATTCATGTGGTGCGCTTTGAGCTCCACAACTTACAGTAGAGTCACATGACATAATCACTTTCACATGCCGTTGGCAGTAATGTGAGAGTAGGCAATGTTTTGCCAGTTAACCCGGTGACCTGTAAGAACTTCAAGGGGTAATGCACAGTGTGCGCATGTGTATGTATGCATGTGCGTGTGAAACACTCATTCACTACTGCAACATCTCCCAATATCCCTGCATCAGACCTACAGTGAGGGATCGGCAACACATGATTGGATCACACCATCCTACGAAATTCCTGCAGCCAATCGTAAACCAGTTATTCCTTCTATACATGGCATGAGTGGGGGTGGGCTGTGGGGGTGGACGTGGAGGTCTAAATGCCGGGCGTCAACCCACCGACGGAATTATTTCCAGACCTTAGTCTCTCTCCTTCTCAGTTTGTTTCTGTGTCCCCATCATACAATAGGAGATGCATTTTTCTGGCCTGTGTTGCAAAAAAATATATATATATTTTTTTTTATTCTTTTGTCAATTAAAAAGCAAAGAATCACGCTATAAAACATTTACAAACTGCCAAACTATTAGTGCAAGACTTGGAAAAGAAAATGATTTCCCAAATGAAAAATGAGTGTCACATTTCAGTCCAGACTTCCCAGCAGCTGTTGGAAACTAGTTCTACGGTTAAGGGTAGTGTAAAAAAAAAAAACACTTTAGCCAGAACGTCTTGAATATTTGAGTGTATAAAGTCACATATATTCTTGCATTATGGTTGGGGAGTTTGGTTTCCTGGGGGCACAACACTAGCTAAAAAGTGTGTTGAAATGCCCCCTTTTTAAACCAGGATTTGTGTGTACTACAGTGGAACATTTTGACCTAAAGTCACTGCCCAAGTGCTCCATGAATGATCCTTTGGTCAGGTCGAGTGCCATCAAGTGCCCTCAAGTGCCCTCAAGTGCAAGATAATCCTAAACCTAAATATAACATAACACTAAACTCTGTGTGTAGTAGAAGTTTTTTCTCCACTGCCCACGAGAGAGTCTGTGCACACCACTCCTCAGGGACAAATGCCTGTTGTTTGGATTAAACCTCTAATCTATTAAACCACAAGGCCCAAGTGTTCTTATGAATAACATGATTCACGTTTGGTAGGAGATTTACCCGCTTAGTCCAGATTTTATGCCTCATGTAGTACAGATATCCTGTATCAACCCGCATCCTCCCCATTTACGCAAGTGATGAAACCACCAGAGCTGAAGCTGCTGTCCATTTGGTATGATACTGTATGTCTGTCTGTCACGGAACAATCACGCTTTCTTGCAAACTGTAACAGCTGGTTCTTTAGCACCAATGCATAAGGCTGATAAGCCATTGCTGCAACACAGAAAGTTCAGCCAGTTTTCCCAAAGAGATATTTCTCAAACCCTCCGTGCTTGTATAATATAATGTGACAATGAATACCACGAAGAAATAGATGTTTGAAGAATCAGTTACATGATTGTTAAACTGAATATTTGGCATATTGGTATGTGTTTAATCTAAATGGAAGATCTCTCCTATGTGCCAAGCGTGTAGAAAAAACACAGTGGCCGGCACGAAAACGCTAATGGCCCTCTCTAGAGCCTGTTGTTGTAAGAATAGCGTAGGTCATTTGGAGCAGAGCCAGTGCGTAGAGTGTGTGTGTGTACAGGGGAAGTGAGTGGTGAAGCAAGAGAGAGAGAGCGGCAGCGACGGCAGCGAGTAACATTATCGACTCCGGCCCAAGCAGGAAAAGTTAACAGTGTTTGGTTTGACCGTTCTGGGCTACTGTAGAAACATGGTGGTGCGACATGGCGGACTCCGTGAAGAGAGGACCTGTCACCTATGTAGATATAAACAGCTCATTTCATACGCATTTACCTTCATCCCTTCACCATTGTGACATCATGATGGGGGTTTTCATACTATTAATGTGTCCTGTTTATCATTCAATATGTGGAGTGATGCCCTTAATGTTTCAAGTGTTTGATTTTCAAGCAAAACAAGCAGGTGGTGATTGTGCAAAATGCAAAATGGTCGCCCTGGGCCGTCCTCTGTGTCCCAGACCTAAGAGACCTCACGACATCCTACATCCCAGGGGAGATTAATATCCTTATACAACCTTTGTTTCCCCGAGATGACAACGACAGGAAGTGGAAAGATACACAGGAGTATACACATTATGTCAGCCCCTGCGAGTCCTAAACTACCACTTGTTGGGAAGCATTGATTGTGAATGATTTGGCACATGATATTTCAATAAACAGTTTCCTGCAGATATGCAGGCCGGTGAATGAAAGAACAGGATGTTGTCAGCTGCGATGTTATCTCATGTCAATGTTGCTCCAGTCATGAAAGAGGTGGAAGAGATAGCGGGAGGCGTAGGGAGAAAGGCAGCCATGGAGTCTGAGTAGATTTACAGTAAGGACAAAGAGGGGGGAGGGGTTTGGCACGAACTGCACTGTTTCTAGGAAAATGCTTTCTTGGAAATAATCTTATTCCGAGGCGAATGCGCATGCGCAGCAGGAGAAACACACAGATAGAAAGACATGCACATTAACATTTTGACAGCTCTCACTGATGACTGCCATCTGGCCAAACCATAAGCCGACACATTCATAAGCCAACGAAGAGTTTGTTTTCAATGCCTTCAAGTTTCTCTACATGCTCCTCTTTTTCCCTCACCTTTCCCTCTAGAAACTCATATCCTTCTCCTGCCATTGTACCCTTTCCTCCTCCTCTTTCACCTTCATACCTGTCTCCTTACTTTAGCCCCCATCTGTTCTCCCCCTCCTTCAAAAGTCACACCATCATCGGTTTAACTTTTCTTTGGCCTGTGCCCAGGAAGGGTGCCAACACCCCCTAGAGCTCTAAATAGGTTTTGCTATTACATTATAACTCTACTATTACTACAAGTTAGGGCTGCAGATAATTTATTGACCACTAGTAACCTTAGTTTGTACAAGAGCTTGAGGCTGCAGATGTACAGATACAGTATGAGAACAGAGCAATGAGGATTAGTAACAGGAGGAAGATGTTTGTCTTTCTGTGAGACTACCAGGAGGCCCATGAATCAAACTGTTGGGGGGAGATCTACCGTAGAAAGGAATTTGTTGTTGTGCTCTTCCCATCATCACCAAATGGCCATAAAGCAGCTGAGGTTAAGTGGAGTCAGTTTAACAATTTCAATCTGCAGATGCACAAGTTTAATTTTTCATCCTGGACACCGAGGGCAGTAAGAAGTTACTACAGAGCCAATTTAAGCTTGAAAACGTGCAGAGAAAACGTGTTCCTAAAGTGGAAAATGGAAGGTATAGTCTTACCCATGTCATCCTCGTGGTAGATTATAGAGTGGTGATCTGTTTGGCTGCTGGTGTATCTATCTACTGGCTCTATGTGATAGGTCCCGTTGTCTGTATGGATGGTTCCCTCAAACTGACCCTGTAACACCGAGCCATGGCAGGCTGAACCACGTTCACCTGCATGACCAGGTCAAGAGAGGTAACATGTCAGGGTCAGAGAGGTGAAAATGAACAGAGATAACTGAGGTATAGAGACAGACAGACAGACAGACAAAATAAATACATAAGATACTGAGAGAGGCTTAAAGATTAGAGGCAGTGTTCGGATAGCAGAGAGAGAGAGATGAGATATGAGGTGAGAGTGAGAAAGCGATGAATTTACTTTTCAATCTGCACAGTTCAACATGTTTTACTTTGTTCTTCAAATTTCATTAATCAGGAATTAAAAACAGATTTTCATCCAAATGTTTTATCCAGATGTTTTATGCAATCCATAAAGACTATAATTGACTATAGATGTTCGATGATTAAAACCTTTGATACCAGTAAATTTGCTTAGACTTGAATCACAGGTACATTGTTATCCCTGTTATACCCACCCTCTAGTGTTCCTGAATATATGTGGGAGAGGTCAGGCGATGTGGAACCATTTTCACTGACCACCATGAAATTTTCGGAAAACGCTGCTACATCGCGTTTCAAATGCAGATGGAAAGTTCTGCAGGAAACAAAAACACAGATGTGTTCAAAGCTTTGTAGTGTGGTGGAAGGTATGTAGATATATCACCAGCAGACAAATATGGACAATTAATTGTTGACATGTGTTGTAGGTTTGGGAACCCGGAATAAAGAGTTCAAATAGAGGAATAGTGTAAATTTAGCCAGACTGTGTATGTTTAAGAGGGCTTTTGAAATGAACACCACAGTTAGAGATGTGAAGCTACCTGTGGAAAGCAGTAAAGTCCAACTGCAGCGTGTGATCCTGAGGTTGTGAGGCTCTCCTGACTCTCAGGTGCTTCCTGTGAAGATCCTCCCTGTCGTACGACAAGCCCTCATAATGCTTTATATATGGACTGATGTCACTCACAGCACCTGGCGAAAAGGAACATTTCCAGTCACATCACAGAGCTTCACACCACACAGAGAAACCAGACAAGGATGCCCACTTTCACCTTCTATGTTTATCATCTTCAGTGAACTGATTGCTGCAGCCAATCACATCATAAAATCAGCCTTTATGCAGATGACATGTTGTTATACTTAAAACAGATTCTTGCATGTTCTTGCAAGAAATATTAATTTCTCTACAATTTTACATTGAAAATTTAACTGGAACATGAATACTTCTCCTCTCTGAAGATGCAAGTAGGTTTCATATACAATTACAAATGGGGACAGATAACATCACAATGAAAAACATACTAATGTAAAAGATTTGTTCAACTGGCAATAAATTAGTTTATTTGTTTTTTGTTTATCTGTGACAACTCTTGAAAATAATGTTCAGATTGATATGAAATTTGGTGAGCACATTCATGCTCCCGATGAAAACCAATAAACCGAAAAATAGTTTGTGATTTTACCCCACTGCCACCGTCAGACCAAATTTGGACTGCCGTTTATGACTGCATGACTGATGAAGGATCTGTCATCTGAGTGTTGACGGTGAAAGTGCTGACTAACCGGAGAAAGCCTTGGAAGAGGCTTGTGCTCTCCTGTACAAGGTGTTAATCACTGTTGCCCCTCCTGAGTGAATCACACTTACCTAAACCTTTAATAAACGTGTGTATGACATTAATCACTACTACGTAAACCAAACATCATGTCTACATCACTGACAGGTATAGCATGAAAGCTCCTGTTTGCTGCATTCCTGAGGAGACAGGTTGAGACACGTCTGAGCCCAGAAGAGGCCAGTCCACCACAGAAGCCCAAAACTGCATATTCATACAAACACATCCACATGCACACCCATGCAAGACTGACACACACATACACACACAACCTCAAACAACACACACACACACACACTAATTCTTATCTAATCTGCACACTCCACCACCACACTACCTGTAATCCCTTCACGGCAGGCGATAAACAGCAGCAGCAGCCAGTAGTGTTGAACCCCCATGGTCTCCTCATTGGTGTGTTTTTGTTTTCTTTCTCCTCCTTCGCTCACACCCGTTTCTCTTTTTCATCCCATTACCTTTCTCTTCACCAGCTTCGTACCTTATGGTAGTCCCTCACTGGAATGTGACTAGTTGGGAGCCGGAGGAGATACGAACACTGACAGTAGAGAGGCATATTCAGACTTGTTTGCAAGCATATGATGAGTTATCTGCACTGTTAAAGGAGGGCTTTAAAATACAGTTGTAAGAGGATTACTTACTGAAATAGTAAGTGTGGTGTGGTAAATATGAAAAGTGATCTGAACATTTGCAATTGTAGCTGTAATTTTAAATGGGTAGGATTTCCCTACAATCAGTGGCGGATTAAGGTGGTCAGGGGCCCCTAGGCTTCTCTTTGTGTGGGGCTCCTTTCTCATCATGCCATGTGTAAAAGTGTGTTAGGAATATTACATGGCCCACAGGTACACACCTGGAGAGCATACACTCACACACTGAGACAGCCATTACGCTAAGCCTTTGTATATCTAGCAATTTAGGGATTTTCTTTAGGATTTTCTTCGGTGCTCTTTCGGACATTGTGCTTTTCGTAAATATTGGGGTAATTTGGCAGTAATTTCCAAAGAAATTTCAAATAGGTTACTTGCTAATTATCATCTAATTTCCATGAAATTTACAGACCTGTAAAATTAAACCTTGACACAAAAAAGGTTGAGAACCACTTCTGTAGATGAATGGTCAAAGATCACCAAGTATATAACAATTCATCCTGAAGGAGACAAATTTTAGGGCACTGATCATATACATTTTGAGACATTTCTCTCACAAATGTTGGGGAAATCTGGGGATCAGGAAAGTTGTTTCGGGGGACCATGAAAGTCTGTAGCAATCATGGCAATAGTTGTTAAGATATTTCAGTCTTGACCAAAGTGGTGGACCGCCCAACCGTCCGACGTGAGAAATCCCTCGAGCCATGCCACAAAAAGAACTTGCATTAGTGCGTCATTGATATTATTGCCAAATTTTGAACTTTGATTGATTTGCTGTACTTCCTGCAAAGGAAAAGGCCTCTCACAGGTCTTATTATAAACTCTTGTGTGGTAGAGAAAGTCCTAAAATGGTTCCAAATATGGGAAGGAAGTAAACATTTGTATGACTCACACTGTGTCAGAGGTATATTGTGGGCTCATTCTACACAAAGTGGGACGGTTTTAGGTAATTTTGAGGAACAATAACCTCTCAAAATGATACACAATTTGACCTTGAAATGAGGTAAAGTAAAACAAAGGTTATGCTATTAATGTAAAAGCCCTCTCGATGTGTGAACTTCTGCATTGATGAAAAGCAACAACGGTTTGTTGAACATTAAATTAAAGAGAAAATATTACATAATTTCTCAAAATGTACCTTTAAGGGAGATTTGTCAAGTTTTAATACTCTTATCAACATGGAAGTGAGCAAATATGCTTGCTTTATGCAAATGTATGTATATATTTATTTTTGGAAATCAACTAACAACACAAAACAATGACAAATATTATCCAGAAACCCTCACAGGTACTGCATTTAGCATAAAAATGTGCTCAAATCATAACATGGCAAACTCAAAGCCCAACAGGCAACAACAGCTGTCAGTGTGTCAGTGTGCTGACTTGACTATGACTTTCCCCAAACTGCATATGACTATCATAAAGTGGGCATGTCTGTAAAGGGGAGACTCGTGGGTACCCATAAAACACATTTTCATTCACATATCTTGAAGTCAGAGGTCAAGGGACCCCTTTGAAAATGGCCATGACAGTTTTTCCTTGCCAAAATTTAGTGTAAGTTTGGAGTGTTATTTATCCTCCTTTGCGACAAGCTAGCATGACATGGTTGGTACTGATGGATTCCTTAGGTTTTTTTAGTTTCATATGATACCAGTATCTTCACTCTAGCTTTTAAAACTCAGCCTGCTACAACCTAAAAATCGCAAGTTGCGGTAATGCTTTCAAGAATTAGTGCCATTAAAACTAATTTGCATTAACGCGTTATATTGCGTCAACTTTGACTACTCTACTACAAACATTTAAGAGTATTCGTTGATCTCATTCATCCATTATAATTAACTCAGTGAGTTCTGTTGAGAAGGTTTTAGGGGATTCTGATCGTGATGCATGTGACTGTCGTGTTACAACGATGACATATCATCCTCTATCTATTACTTCTCATGTCTTAGCTGAGTCACATCCAGCAACAGATGTCACACTTTGGCCAGACAGACAGGTTCTTGGCCTGAGACACTACTACGGACATCATACTACACCGCTGACTTACTCCCTCAGGTCAATGTTTTACAGCTCGGTTTAGAGCTTAACCTCCCCCGTCCTCTAATCATCCACCAACTGCCTCCCCCAGAAAACTCCTGCTTCGCACCGATTGGCCGGGAAGGGATCACCCGGATTCAAGCCATGACATCACAGACTCAGACACACCCACGAGCGCAGGCTCGCACAAATATGCACACACACACACATTCCCATATGGAGGTACTTGTAACCTAACACCCTCCGGTATCCCTAAAGTTGTCCTAGTGAGCACCACAGTTTTAAGCATTTGAATGAGTTTTGCTATTTTCAGAGGTTTTGCATGTCTAAGAACAACATGACAGCAAAATGAAAATGTAATGAAAAGTTGAACACCTGCACAACTTTTACTCCTCCTGAAGGGCCCTTGTTAAACTTTTACTTCTCTTGTAATTACTTTTATTTTGAAGTGTGGAAAGGTTACTCTAGGACGTTGACTTTAGATGGAAAGGCTACTGAAAGCTTTTTCTTGTGAAATGTAATTTGACCTCAGCATTTATGTCAAGCTCAAAGTTGTTCTGCCTCACTTGAGCACATTGGAAAGAACTAAAATACCAATATCTCGACAGAGGAAGCATTTAGAAGTGAAACCTATGCTCGTTTCCCAAGTGTTCCTTACCAAAAAGAAGTGTGCTAATAGTATACTTCTTTTAAACTTAAAATAAGAGTGTATACTTACAGTTTACTTTTTATGTGCTTATCAGAGATATAATGTACTTAACAAAAGCATACTTAAGTATACTTATATTTGGCCTATAGGCCTACTTGTACTTTATCTCTTGGTCAAGATATACTTAAGAAAAGTCTAATAAAGTATTCTTGAGTAGCAGACTCAAATCTCTGCTGAAAAAGTGGGCTACAAACTAGTAGTTTACTGAGAGTATACTTTAAAGTGCACTTCCATAAACTATCAAGTGAGCTACAAGTATATACAAGTACACTTTCAGTACAAAACTATTAAACTAGTAGATAGTATATATTTTAAAGTTTACTTTCATAAAGTGGGATACAAGTATAAAACTAGTGAACTATCAGTATACTTATAGTATAGTTGCAGTAAAAAATAAAACTTAGATGTAAACTAGTTGTAGTTTACTTAGTGTACTCAAAGTTTACTGTTCTTACACTTAAAGTACACTTAAAAGTATATACTTTTATAAACTAAAAAGTGGGCAAATTTAATCCCAAGAAGTATTAAAGTAGTAGACTTGCAACTATACTGTTAGTACATTGATATTAGTATACTTACTACATAAAGTATACTTGGAAAATATATACTTGAACTTTACTTATGTATACTTCATAAAATAAACTCGAAGTATTCTACTTTTTCGTAAGGGGTTTCCCAAATGTTTGGATCTCAGTTCTTGTTACATGAATGGCAAACTCTTACATGATGTATGCACTGGTGTAACTGCTCCTGTCAGCTCTGGGAACGCATCCACATTTAGATTCTCTGCTCTGCATTAAATATTCATGTTCGTTCCTACTTTCTGGTTTTGCAGGATGTTCTCATGAGGTTTGCTCATTGCTTGACTGAAGTGTTTTCATGGGGGGTTTCTGGTTGCTTTTGAGGCTAATTCAAACCAACACTACGCATGACATCCAATCTGACCCCACAAATGTCTCGGCATTTAGTGCTAGACAAAGGATCATGGGATAATTAGTGCGACTGCAGGCCCTTAGCAGGTTTCTTTGCTTCTCGATGGGTTCATAGGCTATGGGAATTATCAAATCACATCATTCTGCTGACATAGCCAACTGGTTAACCCCTTCATGGACTTGACCCACTTCACAAAGGGCCGCGGCGTTTCCTTTCTTCGTGCCCGGGCACCGCACAATATCCAGCCTGTGTCACGCTCCATAATGAGCGCATTGTAGTCAAAGCGTTGACATAGATCCAAGCCGAGCAGATAAGCACGCTGTCATCCATCTCTGTCTCGTTATTGATGCATCTGATGCCTTCGCCTGCGCTCTGACGGCTGAGAACTTCATGTTTGTCCATCATGCTGTTCAATTCTTCTCAAATCAAATGTATATCAGTGTGCATTGTAGTTTCAGAAATGTTGATTTAACCAATATTGAAAGCACATTCTGGAAACCATTTGTTGAATGTGATCATGTATACTAAATCTATGCAATTCATTGTTCAAATATGTCAGTTATCGTACTACGAACAAAATATACGCATAGCCTCAAAGTTATTTTTTGCAAAAGTTGGAAAACTTGTATTTATTTTTTAACTTTGTAATTGTCAATTCCTTGTTGCAGCTAACAAAAAAGATTTGGGAGTCATTTGTAGGTTCAACAAATTTGCTAGAGTAAGCCTCACACTGGTGGAATCTCTCAGTTCAGGTGAAGACAGGAAGTGTGGAGTTTTACTGCAATAGTCAGTCCACTTGTAATGCAATGCTTCCCCCTAGAGAAAGCTTTTGAAAATGAAGCATAAACACAATGGAGCTGCATTGATTATTCATTTATATGCAGATTTATTTCCTTTTTTCATTTCTGTTTTTTGTTGTTGTGCACAACATAATGATTTCTTTTTCATTGTTTTGGATAGGGTTTTGAAATTGTCTTTGTTGCATAATGTATGAATATTTTAAAGGTCCGGTATTGTAAAAAGTGAGATTTTCATGTCTTTTTTTTATTATAAAGCAGGTCTAGGTGCTATATAAATACTGTGTAAGTATCAAAACGCTCAATCCACAGAGAAATACACACAGCCTGCAGAAACTGTGCGTTTGAACCAAGCTGTCAGGACTTCTGTACATTTATGATGTCACAAATCAACAATCTATAGACCATAGATATAAAAGTGGCAGTTCATGAAATAGACTTTTATCCATTGTAAAACTCAAATTTACATCCAGGAACTATACCATAGTGTCCCCTCTTTTGTTTTCTTCTGTCCTGTGTCTCCTCAGTCTCCATCTTTCACGGTTTCTACTGTTGTATCTGTGTAACTTAGCCGAGCCTAACCAACCTCGTGATGTCACGGGCTACTGTACTGCAACATGGCGGCGCTCTTGCCACAAAAGATGAAGCAAAGCTTCTTTTTCTTTGAAATGCTTACATTTGTCATGTTTGTTATATAATTGTTCATTAGAGTGTAAATTTAGTAAACCAGCTTAACTTGGTTGACTGTTTAACTTCCACTTTAAATCATGTAAACTCTGGTAGAAACACAAAATGCAAGTAGAAACTTGGAAATGAGCATAATGGGACCTTTAACTTTATGACAGTCCCATTTATATACAGGTATTTTTTCTACAGCCACTACAAACACTTTTTAGGTTTCATGCTTTCCAAATCATGATGACGTACGTGGATGAAGTCAGGACAAATTGGCAAACAAGCAACCAGTACACTCTGGTTGATACTGGGCACAAAGATCAGTCTGTAGTAAGGTTTGTTTATTGACATTTAGTAAAACCTTTTAAAAGCTGCATACAGCATTTCCTCAAATCTCAATATCTCACTAGACTGAGAAGACTCACAGTAAATTTTAAAGGCTGAGCACACACCCCCGTCTTGTATATATCTTACTCTTTGCCATCTTGGGCCCAAGGTCATGACCTACCCAAAACAACCAGTCAGACGATGTGTTTTGGACAAAAGATTAGAGAACAACTGCAGGGACTATCAGCAGAGACTGGAGCAGTATCTGCAGCAAACATCAGGATAAACTGTGTTTGGTATGGCTCTGAAGTAAAATACTTCCTTAAAACACATCCACTAACCTTGACACATTTGGGAATGTTGTACGGTCAATGTCATGTTGAAAGACTTTCTGTTACAATTTAAAAAAAAAAAAAATGACAAAAAATAGTAATAGTATAGTAGTAGCAATAATATTGACAAATGTGTTCCACTTTGGTTTATTCGTCTATTTACAAAAGAAAAAAAACAGTTTGCCATTTTGCAATAATACGTCCGTCCACATGATCCAGCACAAGGCTGCTCAGAGTCAATGATACTTTGATCACTGACGCAACAGTCAAAGGAGCTTTATTTCTGATGAGCCACACTGCCACTCCAGTATGAACTAGATTATTTTGCCCTTTTGTTGAATGCTGTACGAGCTGGAAGCAACACTAGACTGCACTGGTTTTCACTGGAATGGTTTCCTTTTTCTACAAACAGTTCATGTCATCTGAACATTTTTTTTAAAGATGTCATAACCACATAAAAACCTTTAAACCCCCCTTTGATTGAAGCAGCAGTTGTCTTTACATGTAAGTGAATGAGTACAGGCAGACATAATGAGAAACCTAATGAGGAACTATATGTTGGTCAAGTGTTTCTCACCTGTTGATTACTTTCACAGCAGTCATTTTGAGACTTGTAATGCCAAGTTAATTTGTATAACATAAACGATGGCTCTGTTCTATTCAAGTGTCCCAGTTAGCCTTGACAGGACCCTGAAACTGAAGCAGCTAAATGGAATACATCTATCATTCATTTTATTATTTATCCCGTTGCTTTTTAATACTGTTATACATCCATTGGCAGAAATGGAATATAATATTAATAAGTATGTTTTCTTGGTAACACTTCATTTTAACAGGTCTGCAAATTTCATGCTAATTAGGTGATAACTAGCATGTAACCTATTTGAAATTTCTATGGAATTACTACCAAATTACCCCAATATTCACCTCCAAATGTATCGAAAATGACTTTATTATAAACATTATTTAATACTTATATTCCGCTATTCCAATAGCTGGTAATTTATTTGATTAAGGAAAAGAACACAAAGTTAATTGATATGCTTTATAACTATGTCTGCTGATAAATAGATAATAATTAACAAATAACTTCTTTGAAATTTCTTAACCCTCCTATTATCTTTGGGGTCAATTTGACCCCATTCAATGTTTAACATCTCTAAATAAATGATTGACATCATTTTTTTTGCTTCATATTTAATGACTTTTCCTAATTTAATGGGGACAACTGGGTAAACATAAAATTAAAATGATGATATGTTTTCAATGTCCTGTACACATGCTGTACGCATCGGTGTTCTTTGGGGTCAATTTGACCCCAGGCTGTTTTAGCTGTATAAAACATATAAAAATATCAACATTTTACACACATTTGTTTTGGATGATATTGAGGTCACTATAACATGCAACTTTATAATCTTCAAAAAGCTTTAGGGCCCTAACCTAACATGACCATAACTGTAGTAGTGCGAGAACCACTGATAGTTCACACGACATGGGGGAGGGGAAACATCATTCTCGCGAGAACTTTGATATTTTCCCACGCTTTGGGGGCGGCAAAATATGGTTCCCGTGAAGATATTGATTTTATTTAAAGGGATATTTAGGTAGTCAACAAAGAAACATAAAGTACCCGACACATAAACTTGGGTAACAATTTTAATTCTAATCATTTTCTGGAGGTTTAAATTGCTGCGGTCAAATTGACCCCAAGGATAAAAGATGTTAGTAAATTTGAAGGTAACACCCTGAGTCATTAGACAATAAGTCACACAATGGTGAGATTTGTGCCTGATCAGAAGTGTCTTCTATTAGTTTTGGTTTTCCACCTCCGATGAAGAGCAGCGCACATCCACTTCTAAAGCCTAAGGGCCCTATTTTAACCATTATATGCTATTTTTGCACATCATTATTAAATAATGTTTATAATAAAGTCATTTCTGATACATTTTGGGGTAAATATTGGGGTCATTTTCCAGTAATTCCAAAGAAATTCCAAATAGGTTACTTGCTAATTATCACCTATACCATGAAATTTGCAGACCTGTAAGATGAAGTGTTACCCAGAATTTATGCTCATATGTTGCTCATTTCCATAGTTTCTAAGTCACCACATTCCTACATGAATTCCACTTGCAGGAAACAGATGCTGAGAAAGAACAATCAGGGCCTGTTTGGTGCTCTGCCTCTTGTCAATTGTGATACTCTGCAAATCCAGCAGAGGGAGCTGCTCACACACTTTTATACTACATGTGTGAGCAAACAGTGAGGACAAGAGGGGGTTAAAGAGAAACCAGCCTATATGTTCTACCAGTGAGGGAGGGATGAGAAGGAGGGAGGGAGGATGGGCGTGACTCAGTAAAAGTAGAAAAAGTATGCTGACACAAAATAAAACTTGAAAAGTGATTTTGAAACAATTTGGAATAAATGGTAAAATAGGGAATATATTTGAGTAAAGAGCTAACATAAGATAAACATCTCTAATAAGGTCAGGCCTGTGTGTGTGTGTGTGTGTGTGTGTGTCCTCGTCTGTTTATACTGGTGATGACAAATGACCCCTTTCCATTAGTCCCTAAATGAAGCCATATGTTTAACAGTATGGGGGCGAGGCGAAAAAAGACACCGACCTGTTCTCACACACACACACACACACACACACACTAGAGTCAGCATCGCCAACCAATATATTACTCTTATGCGTGTGTCATGTGTTTTCATGTCATTCATTGGCTCATTTAAAACTTTGGTAGCTAATGCTGATGACTAGTTTAAAGGGGAACTATCCCCATTTTCAAAATTCATACATGTTATTCCTCTGGTCTAAGACAGTCAAAAGATATTAGTAAAAAAACAACTCTCCCAAATCCCAAAACTAGAGCACTAATGCTGCAATTCATTGCAAGTTGGAGGTCGATAACTCCGAGCCGGTATTTCCGACTTCCAATCTAAATGCGTCTACATGCAGCTGCTCAGGAAAACATGGACGCCCGAAGCAAACTGATGTTTGTAAGTGTTTATATATGTAAGTGTCTGAGCTTCACAAGCATCTACTGTACAGAGGACCTAGATCAATTACCACGGTGCCATTAGCGAAGAGAAACGCATAAAGTAACCATCTTTAAATTAACAATTAGAGAATACTGTGGGGAAATATTTCTGAAAATCAAATTTATCTAATTTATGACATTTTAAGGATCCTCGGGAACCCTGTTAAAAGAGACATGCGGAACTAGACTAGTACCGCATGCTCGCAAAGACTTCTATCAAGCACAAATTAACTGAATGGAAATGGATATGGCAGCCACAACGTTGTTACAGCACGTTTCACAACACAAGCACTGCATAAAACACTACATAAAGTAAAAAAAAAAATGCTGGAGAGGTAATACATTTCTGTTTTTTGGCTTTGAGAGACAGTAACTCATGTTCACACATATTGATTGAACTTTCGTAGGCCATGGAAATAACACGTTGGCATTCTTAATTTAGGTGGTGTTCCCCTTTAAAACAGTTCTAGAGCGTGCATAGATGTGACAATATTTCTCTGACTTTGGTATGTGACACAGAGGTGCTAAATATGTGAAAAATGAACACGAGTTTGGTGATTATTCGAGGGAGAAGATGTTGGAACGGTGAGTGTGATTTTACAGAACGGTGCAGCTGAGAGAGCAACAAGCTTTACAAAAGACATCATGGAGTGACCATTGTGTGCTGACGTGGGTGGGAAGCTCAGTCCCAAACCAGAGGGACATTTCATGCCAGGCTGGTGTCCAAGTTGCCACAGAGAGGAACGGGCAGTCACAAATCGAGCCCTGGTTTGGGGGCGTTCCTTCAGTATCAGGATTCAGACTTTAATGTGAGCGGCCAGTGGAGGGAGCACGGGAGGGGGGTGAGAAGAGAGAGTTTTGTGGATGTTAAAGTCGAGGCAGGAAGCAGTGTTTTGGATGAGGTGCCGGGGTTGGAGAGAGTGAAGTTCAGCCAAGAGAGAATTACAGTAAGACTGGAGTCTGGATGAGGAGCTTGACCCAAAATGAATTTGATTTGATCCATTTCATGTGAGATTTACCGGCAGCGTCCGGCAGAGATGACTCTCACACAGTCATCACATGCTCTCCTCAACACCTTCGATTTCCTTTTTGTTTCATTTCTAATCCAGGAAGGGTGTTGATCATTCATACGACGACCTTTGACCTCTAACGACTATGTTGGCAGCGGCAGTGCCTCTAGGTTCACACAGAGCTGGCAGCAATCAGCAGCCTATCAGCAGAATGGCTGCAGGATAACGTCATACATTCTTCCTGCATGGGCTCTTAAGTGTGGCACTTAGATAACCTTGCTGCTTTGTTAAACTGCTAACAGCTTTGTCCTTGGATACTCACCTTTTAGAAAGACACAAGGTCAATTTTAATACTGTGTACAAAAACAATAGAGTACATTGCGAGAAGCATATTTATTATCCATGTAATTTACTTTAAAAGCTGCTCTAATCAATGTTTTCATATGAACACTGGGTCCAATGTGTGTGATGTGACAAACCCACAGAGAATTATTACCCAACTCTGCAGTTCCCCTCAGCTCTACAAAGCTTTATGGCCTGTTTTAGCTAATTGTTTTGGTTTTACAACCCTCAACTTTACAGTTTGTTTTCCGGCCACAGCGGGCAGCTGTTTTTTTTTTTTTAGTGAAGAGCACTAAACAGCAGATAAAGTTAGCAGACTAAGTTAGCAACAAGCTGCTGAAGAATTGGAGCATTTAGCAGCTAAAGAAGCAAATATGTTTCTCAGGAGTGGGTGGAGACCAAAACAGAGCTAAAAAGAGAATTTGACTTATATTCACCGAATCATCAGAAATAAACAGACAGGCAACAGTTAGCCATATTAACTTTCTCAAGCATTGCAGGCAGAGGGTGAAAAGAGGTGCTAAAGCTTCTTTTTTTTAACATTAAAGCATGTAACCATGTTCTAGTAGAAACCCAAAATACAAGTATGCATGTGAAAATGAGCATATTAGATCCTCTTTAATTCATGCAGCAAATCACCATGGCGTATGCATTACCTAAACATGTGTTTGTACCCTTATTATAAAACGTTACCAACTTCCAACAACCAAAGTGAGCAGAAGGTTACAAAGAAGCATACAGTATAAGCTTTGCAAATATCTATGTACTGAGTTTTAATGAGATCAGAATACACTTTTATTGTAGATTTCAATATCTTCTTTTTCCACTTCATCATACCAGGTGCTGGGTGAGATACGTTTTTTTTTTCTCCCTTTTTTGTCGCTGTCGCTCCTCTCTGTCCTCCGCCACCAGAAAAGGTCTACTGTACATTTCCCCTCCCTCCTCTCCTTTCTCTCTCTCTCCCTGTCAGCCCCTCTCTCATGAATGAGTGTGATGAGGTGATAAACACTCTGAATAACTGGTGCAAGACAGGCTCTCATTACAGCCATTCAACCACAGGGATCTTTATTTACACATCCTCTGTGAGCAATGTCACAGAGCCAAATGTTAGGCCAGATAACAGAGGGTAAGATGAGGGGGCACCAACGCAGACACACACAGTGTTTTGTGATGGTAAAAGCAATAAAGGGAGCCGAGGGTTGAGTTAACATGTTGTCATGGCCTCGTTGGGGCAAGGGGTCACACACACACTCACATTTGTATGCTTTATTTTAATCCACCAATTATAGGTAGGATTAGAGGTTACAAACAGCTGTCTTGCTCTTTCTTGTGTCAACCTGCCAATCGTTACCCACTTACAGTCAGTTTGTGAACAGCTTCAGTATCTCTAATAAACATTGAGCCCAGCGTTACAACAAGTTCTGGATCTGGTGGAGGTTTGTTGCTTCCAGTGGCCAACCTCCGGGTCTGAAAAGTGAAGCCGATGCGGAAGTGCCTTAAACTTGTATTTTTTCTAATAGCCAGCAGGGAGCGACTCCTCTGGTTACAAAAAGAAGTCAGATTGTATAGAAGTCTATGAGAAAATGAGCCTACTTCTCACTTGATTTATTACCTCAGTAAACATTGTAAACATGAGTTCATGGTCTCAATCACTAGTTTCAAGTCTTCTTCAATGTAACATGATGTTCATTTAGTAAATTATGGTCCCATTTAGAGTCAAATAGACCATAAAGCAGGGGATGCTTTAGGGTGTGGCTAACTTGTGATTGACAGGTCGCTACCACAGAGTTGTCCGTGTTTTAACCATTTCACTGTGTATTTTCAACGTTAATTATAACCTTTTTGGTTGCCTGGAAATGTCTTATTCAGCTTTCGGTTGTACTTAGCTCCACCTTAACTTCTGGTTGCAAAAAAACAATATGGCAACGGCAAAACTGCTGAAATCGAGGCTTCAAAACGGCGATCCACAAACCAATGGGTGATGTCACGGTGACCACATCCATTTCTTATATACAGTGTATGGTTGCTTCAGGAACCGGTGAGACATGAAATTTGATCTAGGGTGTCCACTTTGAGTAACAAATCCATGAATTTGAGGGTTTTGCAGATGCCAGAACGCTACACAGAGGTTTATAATATGAAGGACTTTACAAGTCTGGAAAATGATCGCATTGGCAAATATTTTCTCTTTTGATGCAGTGATTTTGTGGTAAATAGTAATCCACCAGGAATGTGTACAAGTACATGATTGGCCAACGCAGTGCCTCACGTCATCTCATTCTGGTGGGGCTGGGAATGTCTGAGGTGAGGTCAGAGAATCACCAAAGCTGGTAGGCTTCATCCTCTGGGAACAATGAATGTCTGTACCAAATTTCATGGAAATCCATTAAATTGTTGTTGAGATATTTCAGTCTGGACTTCAGACTGACATTGCCAGCCATGCTGCTAAAACTTCTCTTCGGCCTTTGTCAAGAAAAACAACATCAGGAGTGTTACAGATGTTACACAACAGGTCCTATCCTGACATCCTGGCATCACTCATGAATGTTTGAACACAATTGTCTCGGTGACACGCCTCTGACATCAGTGGCAATTAAATCAACAATACAGTCATGTCATGTGTCAGGTCACACACACATTAAGTTAGGGAACTTGTGTAATTCCCTTGACAATACACAACAATTTCCCATAAGAGCTTTAGATGCATCTTTTGTTTACAGTTGCTTTAAATTGCAAATCATTTTCCCATGTGGAAGAAATGCACGGGGTCTGTTTCCCACACTCCTCTCCACTGAATATGACTCAGACAGACGACGTGAATGTTTCTCATGTCTGTGCAGCAGGTCACCGGCTTTGCCATAAAGATACGGTCATGACCAGGACTAATGTGTGCCTCCAGTCATAAATGCTCCGATAGTGAAATGTTATGAAAATGTGAGTTATGGCGAACCACATTGCATGGCTGTACTCATAATTCATTTACAAAAAGAGGGAAATACTCTTTCCCTTCTTCCAAGTTTTGTTTCTGATTAAAAGTTTTTGAATTTTGTTCTGTTTCATAAAGTCTTTCCTCACTCACAGACTTCCATCCTGCGTTTCCCTGCTCTCTCAGACTATATCTTAGCCCTATTCCCCAGTGAGAAGAGTTTTGGGGAGTTTTTTACCTTAAAAGGCCATGTGGAGTGGAGCGCTGGTTTCCTGTGGGAGGGCTTTCCTCTCTCTGACTCTGGAGCTGGAGGCCGGGCCCATCCTCATCCTCTCTCACCCTTCAGTCACTCCCACTTACACACACACACACACACACACACACACACACACACACACACACACACACACATATCGCCTTCCTTTTTACACTTTCAGCGAAGTGGTGAAATCCAGCTACAGCCAGATGTGTGTGTGTGTGTGTTCATGTGTGCGATCCACGCTGACCTCCTTACCTAACAGGAGGTGAACACACGGTCACACAGGAAAATAAGGTAATGAGGGGAACAAAGAGTAAAGAGAGGGAAGTAAAGACAGAAAGGAAAAGGGTGTGAGGAATTAAAGTGTGGGAGGAGACAAGAAGAAAATGAGAGGATTCAGGGAAGAAGTGTGGAGCGGTGATAATGAACGCAGCTTTATGGGACTGCAGATCATTTGAGGTTGAAGCTTTGGTTCCCTGTATCCTCCCTCCCTCAACAGTGGGCTTGTCAGTTGCCAGTCAGTCAGATAGTAAATGAGTACGAGGGATGTTGTCCTTATAAGGTCAGTGCTGAAGACCAATCTGCTCTTGTGAACTGTAGTCGGCCAGAGCTACAGCTGCGTGTGTGTCAGCATGAAGTCATAACTATCACATACTGAACCAAGTCTGACTTTCTCTATCTGTTTCCTTTTCGTCTGTGACAATAAACACAGCCTCCTTTTCATCGGTGTTAGTGTTCTATCATTATGTCTCTCTTTCTGTCAGTCTGTCTCAATTTAAAAATAAATAAAAGTAAAATATAGTAAAGGGGATTTAGTAATATTCACCACAATAAGAAAGCAGGCAGTGTAGAGAAGACTTTTGGAAGAGCATTTAGAACATAATGTAGGGAGACAGAATTGAAAGAAAATGTAATTTAACAGTTACATTAATAAATAAAATGTAAAATATATGATTTTCTTAGTACTACGAAAATCTTACAGTTCAAAAACCGTGCTGCTGCCCTGGTTAAAGGGATAGTTTGGGTGTTTTGAAGTGGGGTTGTGTGAGGTACTTATCCATAGTCAGTGTATTACCTGCAGTAGATGACGGTCTGCACGCCCCCAGTTTGGTCAAACAGACAGGAGTTACCACACAGAACCAAAGCGATGTATTGCTTTGGACGGGTCCGGCAGCCTTCTCCGATGGGGAACTGAAGCCGGTTAATCCATTTCTGCTCTCGCCAAAGCCACCAGACTCCAGACCAGTAGGTCAGCAAATCCCTTGTTCTGGAGGGAAAATTACTGCTTTTTTCAATGGAGTCTGGTTGGTTTGGCGAGAGCATAGATAACAGATTAATTTCCCCGTCGGAAACATTGACTGTAAAGCTGTCTCAAGGCAAGGTAAACCGGTGTAAATATTCTAATTATAGCGTACACTTAAACTGATAGTGGACCTTGAGTTTCCAAGATCAAGAACAACAAAAGCAGTACAAAGTGCATGTTGTGTATAAGCAAATTGCTACTGGCCAAATATTAAAGGAGACACTATTAATTTACAGCAAGCATAATAAAGTATTGCTGTATGCAATTACAATGACAGGAATTACACAGTTTGTATATGCACTCCTGCAGTAACATAACAGGGTTGGATTCAACAAAACTTCTACAAATGTCTTGTATTGACGGCACAGTGGAAAGAATTAAAGTATTTACTGTATGTGTACCAGGGCTTCCTGGAAAGCAGTTTTAACACCTAGTGGATTAGCCTGGTGAAATAATCAAAGAATACAGACAATGAAGCATAATGGTTTCAAGCTTTTTCAAAAGTATTTTGCTGATTAATGTTTATCATGAGCAACAATTTAAGGATACAAATTACAAACTAATGTCCTCATTAGTCTCTGTGTCATCTGTTTTTCTGCCTGTCTCTGTCTCTGTCCTCAGGTAGCTTATTGGATGTGTCATTCATGAATGTTCTCACTTGTTTTACGCAGAGGAAGTTGTTGCATAATCAGACATTCACAGATAGTGGGTCATCGTGTATTGCGTAAAAACACTTTCATGAATCTTCTAGATTAATGGCTAAATGTTACAAGACTAGACGAGACCATATATCACAAACATGGTTGCCCCAAACTAATGTTTTAAGCTTATTCATTTGACGATGTTTTTGTTGGGATCCATCAGATCTACGAGTCTGGTTTCGGTCACAGTGAGTTTGTCAGACTCAGAGAAAGTAAAGTTAGACAAACTACGTCACCCTCCCTGATCTCACCACTTCACATGCAAGCAATCAGATTCCTGTTTATGAGATTAAATTCCCACCATCTAAACCTGAACTGCAGGTTTCTGTCTCCAGCTGGCCCGAAGAATTCTTCACCTGCATGCACGCTGACTTATTGCACACTGATTATAAACTTATTGAGCAGTGAGAGTATAATCATTGGGACCAATGACTTAATGAGATTCATTACAGTCAAATTGTGCACAACAACACATTCACAAGGGCATTTGGCTCATTACACATGCGCAGATGCACATTATGTGATGATATGATGTCGAGAAAACAGTGAAATTGTGTAACAGTCGTTTGACATCACTTTATGCAGCTGTATGTGCTTGTTTGTAATCTCACCTTCATCAATACCAGCAATGACGTGCTGAACTTGTCCCACAGCGAAGTGTTCAGACATGCAATCTCACTTCTGGTTGGTTAGTTTATGATTCAAATACCTGTGAAATGCCTGGAGAGGATGTGTTTGCGTATGTTTGTGTGTGTGTGTGAGCAGGTGGTTGGGGGGGTCACGTCAGAAGCTCATCGTCATACAGGAAACTTGTACAGACAAAGTGTTACCAGAGAAGAAGCACCTCACTGTCTGTGTGTGTGTCACCAGAGTCCAGGTGGTGTCCTGTCTAGGTGAGTCAGGACATATATGCTTCCACCCCTAGGCCATAGGAGTTATGAGGAACCTCATGATCTACCGCAGGGGCCGAAGCATCACTTCTGCTAAAACCATGATGCCTTTCTGTTTAGCTTTCAGTCCAGAGTCTTTCCCAGCTCCTCTCCTTCCTCATCCTCTCCCTGTTCTCCATCATAAATCCAAAGCATACGCTTGAATTGGCGGCTCAACTTGCATTGCAAAATATCTTCGTGTTTAGTCTGGGCCCCTCTGCAGCATTTCTGTGGCAGAGCAGCAGTGAGGGAAAGCATACTTGAAGCGTCGGGAGAGGATATTGAAAACACTAAATTACACTCTTGAATTACTCACTGAGAGGTGGAACATGGCAACATTCATACAGTGTGAGCAGGAGACTTAAATCTGCAGCCTCATAAATCAGAGCAGGAGACTGCTGCTGCTAGTGCTGCTCACATTTAGGACAGAGGGGATGCTTTCAGTGGCAACAGAGTCAACAGATTTAAGAGATTCTTATTGGAAAACAGGATCCCTATAATATGACTTTTTTAAAAAAAAAACACCATTTTACATCCATGCTTTAAAACATGCCTACTCGGGACACTTCACTCGCATTAATGTCACTGTCCTTTTAAAGCAGCAGTGGGTAGAATTGGAGCAAATATTATTAAAAAAAAGTTATTTTTATAAAAACGGTCACTATATCCTGATAGTAGTGCATGAGATAGGTAATATGAAAAAAATCATGTGCGTCTGTGTCATTCGGTGCTCCTAATGGCATCTGATAGATTTCACAGACCGGAAGAAAACAACCAATCAAAGTTGATCTGGAGTCTGTCGTCCCTGAGCAGCTGTCTATCACTCATGAACTCCGATCAAACGGTCAAACTAGGCAGCGCTGATCAAATATGAATTAATATTCTGTTACTGAAATCCCTTTTTCTCATATAAAATGTTTCCAGAAACATCTTGTAGTGCACTGTTTAGCTGTAAAATTAGAAAGTTTGCGACCCGGCAGCCATGTTGAGGTCAGTTGAGGAAATACCAAGCACCGCCCACCAGCCGGAGCACAGCCAATAGGAACACCCTCTCTCTCTGGAATGACCTGTGATTGGTCAAAGTCTCCCATCATGGGCTTGATTTTTTTAAAGCCTGAAAACAGAGCCATGAGGAGGTGCAGAAGTCTAGTTTTCTTTCAGAACACTTGAATTACAATATGCTGAAAGGTTATTATGGATTTTTATAAAAATATATATTTTTGCCCAATGATGCCAAAAACATTTTGCCTACTAAAGCTTTAAGTACAGTAGCCTACTTGAGTACATATGCTTAGTTACATTCCACCACTGCTCTAGCCCAACCATATGGCTGACCTCTTTGGTTTTGAGTCATATTGAATGGATTGCCATTAAATTTGCAACAGATCTGACATGAAGCAGTTGGCTTCATTAAATCCATAAATCTAATTTAGCTTTTGTCTTGCAACCTATCCCAAAGACACGAAACAATCCATGCTGCAGTTTAGTTTATTCATACCCGAGCTTGGCAGTAAACAACAGTTATAATATGCCTAGAACAATCTTTCCAAAACTGATTGTGGACCACCTTGAAGCCGTTGCTCCAGTTTGCATTGTGAAACACATTGAAGCCACAAACAACTTCCAACAGTCAAGCAACAACAACACAAAGCCCAACTGCTTCTCAATTAACATTGTTGTTCAGTCACCCTGACATGCTGCCAGACACCAAGCAACAGTTGATTGGATTGTTCTGTGCACCAGAAAAGAGCAGCTACATGGATGATTATGTGATATTTTTCTCTTTGTCCATTTTTTCCCCTCCCTGGTGCTCTCTCTCCTGCTCCACAGAAGGGGGGACAGTTTGGTTGAGGATCGGTTTTGCAACTCCTCCAAATCAACACCACAGACAGCTGTAACTCACATCAGCAGCTGGAAAATAACAGTGCCGTTACAGCAGGGTTTTTCTTCCCACTGTGCAACGCATTTACTCCTACTAAAAACACATTGAGAAATTTCTTTAGGATATTGGCCATTCACTTAATCCTGGCGTATGTCTCTGAATGCTTTGAAGGCAAAGAGAGCAGACGCCGTGAATCAAAACCCGATGTTTTATGATGGATTGAACAGGAGGAAGTCAAAACGTCTGCATTCCACTGGTCATAACTGATCATAATGGTATGTTATGTGATACACTCTTTACATCTGTAGCAGTATAAGCCTGTAAAACATCTGTAGAATGACAAAAATATGGATTTATTGTAGGTGTTAATAATATGATACACACTGGCATTTTGATAACACCCAATAGCTCATTATGGACTTCCATAACGGGCAGAAACTGCAGCTGAATTTGAAGTCATTATGACTGCAAAAGAAAAAGGAACAAAGAGGAAAAAAGGATAACTGGTCGACATGAGCGAGCAATGTAATGGGAGCTTTGACACACACACTTTGATGTTACATACATCAGCAGTAGCCTATCAGCTAGCTAAAGCTGCTGTGTATGGTCACATTTCTCTCTGTTTTTGATTTACCAGCTATCTGTTGTTTTTTTTACTTCATTAGACTGATGAAACGCAGCTGCCAAGAGATGCTAAAAGCCAATGCACAGTGGCTCAAAGATGTCCGATGACCTGTTAATTGAAGAGTAAAAGAAGTAGGCTAACATTAAAGGAATATGATTGACATATTTGACCTGATACTTGATCAAAATGTTTAATAATGATGTAAGCTGGGATTTTTTACACAATGCTATGCTAATAAAGTTTGCCTAGCTAGTGCTGGATGACTTGCTAAATATAGCATTGGTTAGATTAGCATAATCATTCTAAATTAATACTTTTAACTCCAGAAGACATAATTTTCTCTGTGTTTGCATATGTAAATATACCTAACATAGGGCTACATTTAGAAACGATTTGCAGTTGGTTTTTACTTATCGTTTTAAGCCTCCGTTATACAGTATTTGTAAGTTATGCCACAGCTTGTGATGCTATAGTGACTTTCTGTTAACATGACAGCTTTTGATTGGATTGAGCTACAGATGTTTAGCCAGCCCGTTTTCATTCCCAGGGCGTCAAATACTGAGGCTTTGTGACGGCCAACGGCGTTCGATACCGCTGCTCAAAGCCCCCCTTAGCGCCGGTATGAGACGCACCGGGCGTTCAATTAACTACGATGTAAACCCATCCACGGCAACAGTAAACGCTCAGATAAAGTGCGCCAGTGTGTGAGTGTGGTGACGTAGTCAGGCAGGAGGGGAATTGGATGGGTCCAACAAACAATGGCGTTCATGCAGGAGACCGCTGTTTGTGTCCCGTGCATCACATTACATTCAGCTTTTCATTTTTCGTGTCCCGTCTTCACAATATTCAGTGTCATTTTCACTGTACAAACGTAGTAGTTTTAATGCCAACCAAGTAGTTCTTTCCTAAACCTAACTATTTAAAACTTAAAAAGTGACGCGGGTAACTAGTGGTTTTGATGCAGAAAATAAAGTGACACCAAAAGGGTTATGACAAAGCGGCGGTATGTGTCGTGTTCGGATCTGATTTACAAATTACTACAGTCTTTACTTGTTAAGATATTTATTCAGTTTTAATGGTGCAGCTCAATTTAGAAAATCTCTAGTTTGAATTGAGCTATTGGTTGGCACAACGTTATGGGTTTACAGTACCTGGTGCAACCCAGCCCTGTGGAATAATAGGGCGTATAAGTGTGTGTCTTTGTCCTTCTGTGCATACATTCATACCCATGGATCTCCTCCTTTAAGGGCCATCCATATCCATCTTTCTCCATATCCCTCTCTCTGTGACTGTGAGCAACTGTGGACACTGGTCTCCATTGTTCACATAAACTCTGATTCTCAGTCTGCTTTTCATCCCTCACTCACCAAACTCGAATATCAGGTGCACAGAGCTCAGAGCTCAAATTTCAGACAGAGTTTCATAAGCTTTTTTCTCCTGATGACCACATTTGAAATAACCATACAGGAGCTGTCTGAATTACATCATGTAGTCATAAAACCAAAATAGCTCAGTGGTAGCATGATAGAGGCAAACATTTGCAGGATGTGAAGGGATGTACCATCACACTCCCTTGCAGAGTATTACAACTAATTGAAACACACTTATCTCTGTTTGACTAGTTTAAGTCTCCTTGGTATAATTGTGGACTTTAGCAGGGCAACACCTTTTTTAATGACCAAGTATTATGACAGTGCATGGGAACCTTTTCTTTATCCTTTATCTCTCAAACTCTCCCTCCCTCTACTTTGCATGCTACTCTTCCTCTAACATACACAGTCTTGAAGGCCCTGGGTGTGGGATGTTGTGTGCCAGTGGGACACTTTATCCATTGACAGGAGGTTAAATGTGGAAACAGGACCTGTGCCTCTCTCTCTCTCTCTCTCTCTCTCTCTCTCTCTCTCTCTCTATCTCTCTCTCTCTCCTGTCTGATCTGCAGCTCTCCCTGAAAACACAACAACCCAAATAAGGAGATCAGCCACGTTTGAAGAGTGAGTGAGTGGAGTGGAGAAGCCAGAAACAACCCTTAGAAAGACCTTGGACGGGTGGGTTGATAGGGTGGAGTATGTGTCTGAGAGAGTGATAGTCAGGGAGTCGGGATGGAGTGGAGGCAGACTGGTGAGTGAGGGAGCAATGGATGGAGAGGATGGAGAGAGAGGATGAAAAGAGGGAGGTGGAACATGGGAGGAGGAGGAGGGGGTGATCAGAGACTGGAGGCAGGTTCTGTTGTCGTTTAAATAACTACCCATATAGGGCTCAACTCTCCATCTCTGTTCACAGCTCTTTCTGTCTCCTTCCCACTTTCTCCCCCTTTCTGTCTCCCTCTCTCTCTCTCTCTCTCTCTATTTCTCTGCAGCTTTGTTGGACTCCAGCTCTCTCCAGCAGTACTGCACGTAAGACCTGAACCTCCTACACCTCAACACAGCAGGAGACTTTTTTGAAGCTGCATTTTCACATCTCAGAGAGGGAAATCCATCCAAGCAGCCACCATGGAGGCCATCAAGAAGAAGATGCAGATGCTGAAACTGGACAAGGAGAACGCCATCGACCGGGCGGAGCAGGCGGAGACGGACAAGAAGGCAGCAGAGGACAAATGCAAGCAGGTGGGAATGAAAGAGGAGGACAATAAAGAGATGAATGAGTCAGTAGTGATGACAACGGTAGTGTCAGAGTACTAAAGAATTCAGATACTGTTTTTGATCAGTTAAAAAGCAAATAGTAACATTAAAGTTATGGATTAAGAGCAAAACAAACAAAAAAAGCAAAGGAATACTGGTAATTTGGTTCCTGGAGGAAGTGTTCATTATTTGGTTGATGAGTTTTGTAAAAAAATGTTCTCCAGACCCATCATAAGGCATACTTGAGGTTTTCCTTAAGGCTTTTCTCTTTATCCACTTCTTAAGCTAATCATCATACCAGACATACCTTTAAGAAAACTGTCTGTAAACACATTTTCTATACTACATTCCTCACAGCTAGTTTACTGTTTTACTTGGCTGTATCACAGCTACAAAATATTTGAAAATATATATATATTCTTTTTGCAATCGCTCAGAGACTAGATGGTAAACTCAACAAATATTTGAAGAACAAACACCTCCTTAAAAGGCCAGGCAATGCTCTCAGGATAAGATCTCGACACTATACAGTCTCCATTTTCTGTTACATAATCATGTATTTCAATTCCAGCTAAAATTCATCACCTGTAGGAGGAACAAATCCAGGCATCCCAAAAAGAAAAACACCAACTTTTCTTAAACATGGTTGATTTCTGTGCAGTTAAACATCTGACACCACCAAAACTCTACAAACAACATATACTAAAAGAAGTCTGTAGTAGCTGAATGTAGTGATAATACATCAGTATTGATGCTGTTTACAGTGGTAAACATGGTGGTTTTGGCCACTCCAGGTGATGAGACCACCCAGGATCAGGATTTGCGCTCTAGGGGGAGAAAAAAGTGCTTACATCCCTCCCTCCAGGAGCACTTTAAAGAGAGTTAATGGAGCGTCTGTCTGCCTATTTGACAGGTGTATCCAACACAGGAGACAACACACACACACACACACTCATAAGAAGCATGCAAATAGATACATGTGAACACACAGATTAAACACACAACACACATTAGGCCCATGGTCCCAGGTGTCTGTGTGTTCTCACTGATAACAGCTGTATTTTTAGCCACCAGGAGAGAATGACAGGGTGGAATTCAGTGGGATTATCAGAAGTACTTCATGGGCTCAGGGGGGGGACACTGATTAGGGGGAACACTTAACCCTGTGAGTGTGTACGTGGGTATGTGTGTATGTGTGTGTGTGTTTGAGAGAGAGAGGATTATGGTTGACGTCATGGGAGACTGATAGTAAACCATTACCATTTAAATGCTCCCATCATAAACACAATTAGACTCCCAAATCAGTCGCTGCTGCTTTATCACTGGTCTGAATTCAAACAGCTTTAACAACGTTCCATCAGAACGAATCATTATTGAAGTGGAATACAAACACATTAAAACGGGGTTGCCTAAACTTTTTCCCTTGGAGGGCCAAAACTGGAGCTCAATGGTGGGCCACAGGCCAAAAGTAAACACCTATTGTATTGTTAAGATGCAAAATGGTGCCAAGTTCCACCAATGCCACTATTTTTTTCAAACACATTAACGCAACTTGCGAGTTTTAGGTTGTAGCGAGCTCAGTTTTAAAGCTACAATAAAGGAGAGGTGAGGAAAAACTGGCATGGCCATTTTCACAGGGGTCCCTTGACCTCTGACCTCAAAATGGGTTCTATGGGTACCCACGAGTCTCCCCTTTACAGACATGCCCACTTTATGATAATCATATGCAGTTTGGGGCAAGTCATAGTCAAGTCAGAACACTGACACACTGACAGCTGTTGTTGCCTGTTGGGCTTCAGTTTGCCATGTTATGATCTGAGCATATTTGTTATGCTAAATGCAGTACTGTGAGACAAACATTGTCCAGAAACCCTCACAGGTGTGTTATTAATTGATTTCCAATAATAAATAATAATAAAAAATAAAAAAGCAGCATATTTGCCCATTCCCATGTAAATAAGAGTTACAAGGTACATTTTGAATACATAAAAAAGGTGTGATTACTTTGCGATTAATCCTGATTAACTATTTTAATTGATTGACACCCCTAATTCAAATACACAATTTTTAGAATAGGCAAAAATAACTCAGTTATACTGCATTCAAAAAACTGCATGTTTTTGCCAAAAATTGCACGGGATTATTATAAAGTGGTCATGTCTGTAAAGGGGAGACTCGTGGGTACCCATAGAACCCATTTTCATTCACATATCTTGAGGTCAGAGGTCAAGGGACCCCTGTGAAAATGACCGTGACAGTTATTCCTCACCAAAATTTTGCTTAAGTTTCGAGCGTTATTTAGCCTCCTTCCTAGCTAACATGAGCTATAACTTTAAAACTGAGCCAGTTACAGCCTTCGAAAGACAGGAAAAAGTTGGTCAGGATTGCTGGTGATTCATCTGGTGAGCCAAATCAAACCTGAGCCAACTTTGGCCCACGGGCCCCACTTTGGGCAGCCCTGCACTAAAAATAATGGATTTGATCATTGTGCTCGTATCAACAGTTTTTTTTTAAAGTTGGGTAAACTGTGGCGGAAAGTGAGGAAAGAAATTGAGTAAAAAACCCCAAATCGAACCGAATTTGGATAAAAACTCTCTGACAAGAGTCAACTGGACTAACAGTCTCTCCTGTTGTAGATGGAGGAGGAGCTGATGGACCTCCAGAAGAAGATGAAGCAGACAGAGGACGAACTGGACAAATTCTCTGAGGGCCTGAAAGACGCTCAGGAGAAACTGGAACTGTCTGAGAAGACGGCTGCAGATGTGAGTAAAGTGTTACACACTTATACTGTACATACACACACACACACACACACACACACATACAGCTGGGTTTCACTTCACTTGACTGAAAATGTGAAATGAAACTGCCGTTTCTCTACAGTAATAATGATGCAGCACTGTGTCCTATTGACAAGAGGCTCCTGCTCTTGTCGTTAATGACTTGCTTTTTCCAACTTTGACACACACTCACGTTACCATGGCACCGCTAGAAAACCAGAGTCCATTATTCCACAGCTGGATGGTTCTCAGCCAGTACCAGCTGTGGGTTTACTTTGATCCACGGTGAATGGTTTGGAGCACTTCAGAGACTTTTACATTCCTGTGCAGCCACTCCTGAAAGATGAGCACACGGATAAACTGTAACCCCCTCACCCAAACACACACACACACACACACACACGCACACATCTTCACCCAGGTCCTCCAAACCAGCAAACCAGGGCAGCAAAGGTGAAAGACACTGTTGTTCATCATCATCCTTGTTGGAGCATGACGTTTCTATATTTACTGTATGTAAACGTACAGTGTGACAGTTTGTGCACATGCCGACTTTGCTATGGTGACACCAGCATGGAAGTATTGTTTTGCTTTTCACTGTTATATGTCATGGGATTATCACCACAGAAACACTTTCCAAACTCTAGTTGTTGATAGTGTTGGATATACAGTATATGTACACACTCAAATACTGTACTTTATTAGTACAATTTTGTGGTGCTAGTACTTTACTTGCATATTTCTTTTTTATTCTACTTCATACGTCTACAATTACGTGTACTTTTTTTACTCCACTACATTAAGTTGTAGTACAGAATATAAGTGCACTTACTCAAATACTGTACACTATAAGTACAACTTTGAGGTAGCTTTACTTGTACTTTACTTGAGTGTTTCTATTTTATCCTACTTTGTACGTCTAGATTATGCGTACTTTTTTCGGCTCGAATGTAATGATAATTTTGGGGTAGTGGCTTTGGAGGGAGGACAAAACAGGCGGACAGTCAGTGTTGCAGACTTGGCGACTTTCTCAGTAGATTTAGGGACTTTTGGAGTTAGTGCTATTAGCTACTTTCATTGGAAAAGAGTTGGCAACACTGGGCTCGGTTTTTCGGTTGGATCATCTTTCAAATCTAGTGTACTCTTGCTAGTTTCTCAGGGTTGCCAACCCTAGCTTTAAGGCCATTTATCATGTTTCACACAGCTGCCTCCGGAGCTTATACAATCTTTTTCTCATATCGTACTCCCTAAAACCTGCAAACAGACTTTGATGTGTGTAAAATTAGTGGAGTTCCCCTTTAAGTAAATTTTTTATTGCTGAACTTTTACTTGTATCTGCGTATTTTTACACTGTAGTATTGATACTTTTACTTAAGTAAAAGATCTGAATACATCCTATAATGGGACGACTGTGTTGTCTACATCAGACCCAAACTAAGTCAAATTTGTGAGAATGTTTTTTGTACACACAAATAATTAATTTCAGTAAATGTAGTGGAACATTGGAAATGACAGTTGTGCCGTGGCTAATCAGCTGCAATCTGGGAAGAAAGATCATATTTGAGATTGTTGGCAACACCGCAAACCACAGCGCTGTATATCTTCCAGCGGTGGCTCCTCTGGCATTTTAGTGCATGTGTGCACAGGCGTGTGTGATTACTATGTGTATGTGTGTGAGAGGGACAGAGTGATGGGAACTCAAATATAAAACAAAGTCCATGTTAGGGAGTCAATTATGTCCCAGATAATGATAAAATACATACTGATCCTACCAGTTAAAGCAGTGAAATGCCACTTTATAACATGGATCCAGTCATTCCAACAAGATTACTAAGCAAACCGTCATGAAAACAAAACCTCTCCCAGCTGCAGCCAAGATGTGGTATTGTTTGAGCATTGTGGAGGATATCCCAGGGAAATGCAGCGTTGTACTACACACAAAGAGAGAGGAAACGTTTGACATACAGACACAGAGACGGAGGCTGAGACACGCTGGATTATCCTCACGCAGAGATTAAATAAATTCTGAATAGTTCGGAGAAGCCTCACATGTAAAGTGGGTCAAGTGGGCCCCTTGGAAAAAAGGAGTTGTTGAAGTTGTGGTTTGAGCCTGACTGTTAGGTGTAACTTCCACTTCAGCGTTTTGTTAAAAATAGATGTATTTACAGTGAAGTCCTATACACATCAACATTTCCAGTTTGTACTCCACCTCCATGAATCCCCCTCCACATGTCACTTATTAGAGGCAGCAGTCGAGTCATTACACATCTCAATTCACACAGAATGGAAACCTGGAGGGGGCTGGGAGAGCCGAACAGTGAGTCAAAGACCCCAACAAGCAAGCTGTTGTGATTCATAAAAAAAAAAAATGCTGATATTTAGGTCGCCACGGCTCTCTGTCAGCTCAAGCAACCTGATGAAGAGTCTGTCTTCACAAGCATAAGGTGTCAAAGCGAGTGGCAGCATGTACAGCAGTTTTAATATTGATAACAGTATTTCCCAGCAGCAACAGTTACTGTTTTAGGGGAAACTGGACTGTGGGGGCGGCCGGGCAGAGAAAGCAGAGAGCAGGCAGGGGGGGCTCTGGTATGTGAGGAATGCAGCTAAGGCAAACAGAAAGCCCCACACTCCTCCTGTGTCTAATGAAATCAATGCTTCCAGCTTTTCCGGTGCAAGGGGGCAAATCAGACAGAGAGGGGCTCAATCAACACATGAGACTGATTGTGAGAGAGTTTCTTCTTCACAGTGAAGTGAATTTGAGCTGAACCTGAACTGAAGCGAGCCGAGATCTGAATGGCCTAGTTGCTCGTCCAGTCAGCCGACGTGTTGTTTGCTCACCAGGGCGATCGTGTGAATAGGAAGCTGAGAAGGGTAAACAACACAGGCAGGGCCGGCACAGAAACATGAAACATAAATCTGATTTACACCCACACATGATCTACAACAAGCTGCAGGCAGGTGGTGGATGATGTCTGTTTGCTTACTCCTTCAAGACAAACAGTCACACAGTTCCTCTAAAACAGAAATATTTATGATGTATATTTGATTATGTGTGATTGTTAAAAGTTTATTTAACAGATTACCATAATATCATATTCTGAGGTGAGGATGACTTAATCATTCATGAATTTATATACATCCCATGTGGTTAGTTACATGCTCCATCCATTAAAGGGGACATATCATGCTCATTTTCAGGTTCATACTTGTATTTTGGGCTTCTACTAGAACATGTTTACATGCTTTAATGTCTAGAAAAACCTTCATTTTCCTCATACTGTCTGCTTGAATATACCTGTATTTACCCTCTGTCTAAAACGCTCTGTTTTAGTACATTAGAATTGCAATGGAATTGCAATGGAATTGCAATGGAATTGCGTTGCTAGGCAACAGATTGGGTCCATGTTTACTTCCTGTCAGCTGATATCATTCACATACACTGCAACCGGAAATAAACTGAGACCCATTTAGAATGTTTACCTTTAAAACTTTGAAATGGTCTAAATATTGTATGTTTTTGTGACATCACAAATGGACAGAAATCCCGACGGCTTGTTTCAAAAGCTCAGTTTCTGAATACGGGCTGTGTGTATCTCTCTGAGGATTAAGCATTTCAATACTTTCACAGTATTTATATAGAACTTAAACCTGCTTTATAACATAAAAGCCGTGAGAATGTCACTTTTTACAATATGGGACCTTTAAGCCCCAACATAGGTCTTCATCAGGATCATTGTCCATGTGCAGACCTACATAAGAAAGTATTAGGTACACCTTAATTTAGTAGTCACATTGTGTCATATTTGTCTTAATCATTTTTGTTTACCTCTCATCTCCTCTTTCGCAACGCGTTGGTCATTTTAAACAATTATTGCCATGTAAAATAAGGTATTTTGATTTTGTTCAAACACTACAGTGTGCCTTGGATTATTTTTGAGGGAGACTTGCATTTCGTACTTTTTTTGGGACTATATTCCACCCATGCAACGAGCCCTTCACAAGATTGAATGAGCCAATACACCCGAAAGAGCAGCTGTATGTAATTGCCACAAAAAAGACCCAGTGGTGCTTCTACTACTCCATTGTCTTCATATAAATAAACTTGCGTTTTCAAACAGGATGGAAACTTCAAAAAGTCTATAAAGGGAAATTTTTACTGTCAATATAAGTTTGTGTGTGTTACATCTAAACTACGGGCACTGCTTCTTTTATAAGTGAAAGTAATTCATCCTGGCTTTTCCCTTTTCTTTTTGAAAGTCTCATAGCAGTGATCACATCAGTCACAGGGATCAGCTATTACACACACACACACACACACACACATATACACACACACACACACACACACACACACTGCAGGACACACACGCCCCGCCCTCTCTGACCTCATCATCCCGACCGTCTCTCTCCTCCTCCGGCTCTCAGTCTGGCGCTCTCCGCTCTCCTCACCGCGCAGCTTTTCTCTAGTCCTCCTCCTCCTCCTCTTTAAACCGGACCAAAAAACTGCAACATTCCCGAGGACAACTTTCTTAACAGCTCATGAACGTCTCATTCCTACAGAGGAAACATTTTGGGGTTATAACACCTGGACACTGTGACTTCCTGGTTATATAACTTTTTTTTCTTGCACTTCTCGAACGACTCTTTTTACATTCCCAAAGACTTTGGACCTACATTTTTTGAAATCTCCATTTTTCATCTTATTATTATAATCACTCTGAACAGACCAACATAAGCAGGAGGCTGATTTTTTTTTTAAATTTTTTGCACAACCCCATAAATAGTCTTATTTCCCTCTACGTCTAGTCTTAAATTAAGTATTAAAAGAGTTAAATAATGGCAGGTGTGAACTCTCTGGATGCTGTGAAGAGGAAGATTCAGTGTTTGCAGCAGCAGGCCGACGACGCAGAGGACCGAGCTCAGGTCCTGCAGAGAGAGCTGGACAGTGAACGGGAGCTCCGAGAGAAAGTGAGACAATCTTTACAAAACTTTACTTTTTCAGGTCTTTTCTCTCTCTCTCTCTCTCTCTCTCTCTCTCTTATAACCGCGCTCCACTATCCGCTATCACCT
>CAKAOI010049891.1:0-17500 GCA_916701655.1 Sebastiscus albofasciatus
ATCGGACCCGATACCCGGTACTGGTATCGGTGCATCCCTAATTTTGTTTATGCACTTTTTTGTCACATTAAAGCATGTAGTAAGTAAACGTTTAGTTCATCAGCTGGCCGGCTGGTGCCTGGTGCTGGCTCAGACATCTGATTTTTATGACATTGTGTCATAAACGTGACATCCTCACGTACCCAGCTGGGTAATACAGCCTAAAAAATAAAAGAAATCAACCAACCAAAGCTTGACTACCACTATTTCCATCTTGTTTTCCTGCCTCATCGATCATGTAGAGAGTCTGTCAATATTTCGTTCATTTAATATTCGAGTCATTTTAGCTCTTTTATTATTGAGTATTTTTTGGCCTTCTGCCTTTGAGAGTGAAGAGAGAAACATGGGGGAGAGAGAGGCATGACATGCAACAGAGGTCCCCAGTTGGAATCCAACTATGGATGGTGCAGCCGTGTGGCATCGCCAACCACCGTGCCATTGGGGCGCCTCTCATTTGAGCTCATTTGAGGAACATGACATTTTTGTGTGTGTGTGTGTGTGTGTGTGTGTGTGTGTGTGTGTGTGTGTGTGTGTGTGTGTGTGTGTGTGGTTTGCAAGTGCATTGATGAGAGTGATAAATATGCATGTGTTGCTTTTATGAGTGCTGGCTTTAACGCTGACAGTGATTGATCACAAAGATAGGCAGTCCATCATCCAGCCTGACGGACACGGGCGACTGGTGCATTTGATCTGCTCGTCACTAAACTAGAGCTGTCAATCGATTCAAATATTTCATCGCCATCAATTGTAAATTAATTGCCAATTTTTTTATCTGTTCAAAATGTAACTTAAGTGGAGATTCGTCAAGTATTTAATACTCTCGACAACATGGGAGTGGGCAGATATGCTTGCTTTATGCAAATGTATGTATATATGATTACAATTTGGGGGTCCAGTGCCTTGCTCAAGGGGCAACCTGGCAGTGCCCAGGAGGTGAACTGGCACCTCTTCAGCTACCGGTTCACAGTCCGTACTTGGGGGGGGGACTTGAACCAGCAACCCTCCCACTGAGCTACTGGATTCAACTGTGCTGCCTTCCGCTGACCCATCTGTGCCTGTTCTCTCGTACACTGTGTTCACATTAGGGATGTTAATAATTAACCGTTTAACCGACATTAAGCATCTTAACGCTATCGGTTAAAAGAAATGTTAATAATTAATTAAAAAGCTGAGAAAAACTCGTCACTAAAAGGAGAAAAGCTGGTCCACCTTAAGAGGCGGAGCATTTATTCACCGACAAATAAACTGTACGCACGCTGTCTTCTACACCTACGTACACAGCTTTAACGCCACCGACAACGCACACACGGTCTGTCGATAGCGCACCGCTGTATGCGAGGCAAAACTCTTGTCGGTTAGCGGTTAATAATCGGTTAACGAGGATCGGTTATATAACACACAACATATATTTATTATTTGTACCCCTATCAGGAGCTATAACCCCATAATTGATCATATCTTCAACTGTGCAATACTGACTTAACAGTACAATAATTTAGTGTAATAATTCAGCTGTGCAATAATCTGGTTTACTAACTAATATTCTTATTTTACACTATTCTTGCATTTTTATAAATGCATGCATTTATATTATTTGCATAGATCCTATTTTTCAGCAGTATTATTTGCACTGTTATATATATTTCTTATTTATATTTTCTTATGATTTCTCTATTTTTATATATTTATATTTATAATCTAGAACGAGAGCAAAAAGTAACTCAATTTCCCCCCTGAGGAGAGGGAAGCTCGTCCCGCAGTGGCCGCTGTATTGATCCCCTCCACCTTAAAGAAGGGTGCTTCATTCAGCTGTGAGTGTGACTAGAAACGGAGTGCACTCCACCACGGAGAGGGAGGGTATGTGTCCACAGCCTCCATGCTTTCCACGCCCCCCATTCATTGTCTATCTAAGCGGCCGCGCAATGCATTCTGGTAGCGTGGAGTTGCGATTAGAGAGACTAGGCGTCGCGACGCCCGCTCCTCATTTGCATAAAGTTGAGGGCTCGTCTACTCTATGTAAATCACGAGCGTATGACGCGACTCGCCGCCTCTCGAAACTCCCGAGAATCTTTTAAAATAAACGTCGTAGATTCCAAAATAAACACAGATTCAGCAACTGCACAGCTTATTTCTCGCCTCAAATATTGAACTATTTTCGTGAAATAAGAGAAGAAAGTTTCCAAACGAGCCTCCGTACTGGTTCCGGTTTAAAAGCTGGGAGCAGCAGCCAAAAGCGGGAAAGCGTTCGTCCAATCAGGAGCCGAGTGCCTTGTTTCTAGGGACAGCACACCAAGTGTCCAATGTTGGGAAGCGTCGCGTCCCCTCGCGATAAATTGGGCCTTAGTGTTTGTGTTTCTGTGGTGCATGGCTGGTATCCAGCAGCAGGAGAGAGAGAGAGAGAGAGAGAGAGATGTGGTAGCTGGTAGATGTTCATTGTCTAATCACACTCTCTCCCTTTAAGTGCAGTAGTGTTTCTGGACCTCCGATGGCTGAGACACACACACACACACACGCAGAGAGGGGACTGGGCCATGTACTGTAGGCTCGTGGTGCTGTGGACCGGAGAGCTTAAAAAGAGTCATGTTAGAACTGCATTACAACTTGTGAATCTGTGTTAAAAAAGAGTGTGTGATCAGCCGTAAATTAAAGACTGTTTGCACCGAGGGAGCCCCACGGTAGTAGTAGTAGTCTTGCTACAGTGATCGACCAGAAGGTGCACCATCCAAAGAGTTGGATATTTGTGTTAGACGTGTGTGATCAGTCACAATAAAGTGTCCTTGTAGTTCTTGTAATATCTGCAGAACGGTACTGGCTTTAACATTCCTGCGGGGTAAAATGTCCAACTGTACAACAATTCACACCACATTGATGCTCTCCACATGATAAAAGACTCACCACCCACACACATCGCTCATATAAGTATGCAAACATAACATAGAATGAAATTTTCTTTGTCTCACTCGCACGCCGTCACACAGTGCAGGGATCAGTTCCAGAGCTCGCCTCGGAGCAGCAGTTTTGAAGCATTCACACAGAGGGATTTGCAGCATCTCCTTCTGCCTGGAACAAAGAATTAATAGCAGCCTTCTGCTAACCTCCAACACCAGAGAGGAGACTGCTCACACTGTCTGTGCTCAAACACACACACACACGTCTACATTTGACATCATATCAGACATTATCCATCACACACCTCAAATCAGATCTCCGCTGCCTTTCCAGATGTTTTCAGGGTTGAAAACCGCTCAGGTGTTTTGTTCTTTCTTTTACTCTATATTATTATTGAAACAAATCAACTCTTCAGTCACCCTTGCAGGAATAACATGAGGCAAAAACCGTATTGCGTTCCAACACTGTAAGCTTTAACTGTAAAGCAGCAGCATAATGTGTCATGTTGGCGTTTACCAAACACGCTTCTGCAGCTCCGAGTGGAGCGATGAGAATACGTTTACCATGGCTGTTGACAGAGATCAGCAGTTATCTCTAAGTGTTAAAGGGTTAAACCAGTTTGAGGGTTGGCCTTATAAAAAGAGCTGTGCATCAAATCAGGGAGGAAGAGTAAAGCGGCCATTATACTCCATCAGTACCCAGCAATCTGGTTTTAAAGATTGATGTACATCACAGAAAAGAAGGTCCACACTTGGACTGTACCGAGTGCCAATGGTCCTCCTGTTAACAAATGTGTCCCTCTTAAAGACATTCACATTCCAGCACGGATGTTCAAGGACAGAAGAAGACAAGCAGTCCAACCAAGACTGAACACAAACCCCTGACATAATGACGTTATAATGGTCATTACTTGGATCGCTGTGAAGCCTGAATGTAGCATCCCTCACTACTGATAACATTTGAATATTTATAGTAAAATGGTATCAGCAGGGTCTGCACTGCTGCTGTTTAATAGATGAAACATCATGATAGAAATCAGTAAAGTAACTAGCCATGAACGATATCGGTCCGATACCGACTCAAATAGCTGGATCGGATATCTGTGCCAATGGGGCCGATCTACTTGATTTAATTCTATTTTTTATTGTGCTGTAAATACATTATGTACTGGAATTTTAATTCCTATTTAAGTTTTGAGCAATTTGTTGCTGCATTTGAAAGGTTTACACTTGAATAGTGATTCCTGTTAAAGGGACTGTTTGTAAGAATCAGACATTTGCTTGTTAACAGCGACACCTGTGGCCATTAAGTCAATGAAAGTCAGCGACCTGTTGCTCGCGCTTGTACTCGCTCTACATAGACATGAACGAGCATCGCTCAAAAGTGAGGCGACACACGTCAGCTAAAAGCACAATATCACTCTATATTTCAGCTGCTTGGCAGTAATGTTAGCTGACCAGACCAAGGTCTCTCCATGAATCAATGCTGATCCTAATGTTGGCTTTTCCTGCTTCAGCCTCCCGACCGCGGTCGGAGGGAACAGGGGATCTCCGAGTTTTGGTCGGAGACGATAACGTTTCTCTCTGCGGAGTCCCGTCACTTCACAAGACACGGGAAACCTCTGTTGGTCTGGAGGAGCTGCAGCAGTTATTTCTGCACAAACGTCCACCGTACATTCACTAGATATTCTCAGAGCTAAACTAACTCTTCTGCAGTGTGGAGTGTGCGCACATGCACGTGAGAGTGGAGCGAAAGAGCGTGAATGAGCGCTGTGAGTGAGTGAAGGCAGGCAGAGGAGCAGAGTACAGCAGAGACTCCGGTCCTGGAGACCAAAGCTACGGTCTCCACCGCGTCCTCCGACCGCGGCCAACACTGTTTAACAGACGGGCTTCGGTAGATAGAACTTTGTGGTTTTGGTCCTTCCGTGTAGTTTGTGTTGGAGTCTGAGTCTGAACAGCGTAGCCACATGCGAGCGCGCATGGGACACCGACCCGCAATGATTTATACCTGTAAGAAGTTACAAACAGTCCCTTTAAGTCCAGTCTGATGTTTCCTCACACATAACAGAATGATCCAGTCACTTCCACACAGTGAGACATACAGCTCATTAATTAAACACTGGTATCCCAAAGCCCAGTTATCCATATCGGGACTGAAAAAGTTGGATTATGCATCCCTAAAATCAAGAGAAATAAAGGGATTGGGATATTGGCATTTGGGAAATTAGTTTATCTTCATGCTTATTCAAATGATCTAAAAATACACATATACATATATACGTACACAAATATATATATACATATATATATATATATATATATATATATATATTCTGTTAATGATCAGAGTAAAGTTCAGGAGTCGTGTGTTGGCTGTGCGTTGGTGTCAGTACTTACTACTTGTAGGTCTCTGAGCGAACATATTCAAAAACATGGGAGACGCCCAGCTGGAACTGGTCAGCAATGGGAGTGACCCAGGGATTGTTCTCTGCTTTAAACACCTGCTTCGGACCAGTCAGATCCAGATTACCTACAGACAGATGGACAAAGAACTGAGTACACTCATCACCTGGTAATATGAGTAATACTGCCCTCTGCCCACTGTGTGTGTGTGTGTGTGTGTGTGTGTGTGTGTGTGTGTGTGTGTGTGTGTGTGTGTGTGTGTGTGTGGTCAGTACCAAGTTCAGGGGGCAGGACAGTCAGTCTGTTGCCCTGGATGTGAAGCTCTTTGAGTTGAGCCAAGTCCCCGATCTCCTTAGGCAACGAGATGAGATCGTTGTCCCTCAGACTCAACTGGACAGGAGGAAAAAGCAGAAGAGAATTGAACACACAACGTTGTTTTCTCCAATTCTAGTTTGTACTCAAGACACTGACAATCCACTGTCCGGGTGCAATGCTCAGTGCACTGAAACGGTCTCTCAACCCTGGGGGTCATGTCCCCACATGGACTAAAACTGTGAAGACACATAAAGACACAAATATATGCATTCTTTTTGTCGAAATTATTCTGTTTTAAAAATATTTGTGGAAGTGGTTGCACGTGGACGAGCCTCATTTTCACTCCCACAGAAAGCCAGTAGTGCATGTAGAAACACCCAAAAAACATCCCAACAACAAGAACTATTTGTGGAACTCAACATTGTATTTAATGGGGTTTGGATCAGATTCAACTAGAGGCTATAGGCCTGTGATTGGTCCCTGCATCTAGAGCCATGTGATAAGAAAAGTGATTGGTTCCTAAATAATTGGATCCAACTTCCAGATGTTGATGGCCTTGTGTATATTACTGTTTTGTGAGGTCACAGTGACCTTTACCTTTGACCAGCAAATTCTTCAATCAGTTCATTTTACCTTTTCAACTGGTGCCCCAAGGTGGATTTAATGCAAACTAAATTCTGTTATTTCTTATTAAATTGAAATGTGCTATACAAATAAAGCTGCCTTGCCTTTTGCCTTGCGCCTTGCCTTGAGTCTAGGTACACTTTTGTGCCAAATTTGAAGAAATTCCCTCAAGGCGTTCCCGAGATATCACATTCACAAGAGTGGTACGGACATAAGGTCATAGTGACCTTGCCTTTCCCCCTTGCCTTGCGCCTTTCCTTTCACCTTGCCTTGCACCTTGCCTTGTGCCTTGCCTTGCTTTGCCCCTTGCCTTGCCTTGCCTTGCCTTTCGCCTTGCCTTGCTTTGCTTTGCCCCTTGCCTTGCCCTTTGCCTTGCCTTGTGCCTTGCCTTGCCTTGCCTTGCCTTGCCTTGCCTTGCCTTTCGCCTTACCTTTTGCCTTGCCTTTTGCGCCTTGCGACTTGCTTTTTGAGCCTTGCCTCGCCTTGCCTTGCACCTTGCCTTGAGCCCAGGTAGACTTTTGTGCCAAATTTGAAGAAATTCCCTCAAGCCGTTCCGGAGATATCACATTCACGAGAGTGGTACGGACATGAGGTCACAGTGACCTTGACCTTTGACCACCGTATCCTAATCCGTCCACAGAGATCTGATATTTTCAATTTGATTGGCCACCAGTGTGTTTCCACAAGTTAATACATCTGCCAAATATATCATTGACAGATTTATTCTGATACATCCTCCTTCACTCAGACTGTTCATTAATGTATTCAGTGCATCAGCACATAGTCACTTTATTTGTATGTTAATAGTAGTTATTAGTTGTGTGTGTAGTTAGTAGTTTATTAAACCTTTTATTTTACTTGATCATGTGGTTTGTGTGTGTGAAACATTACGGTCACAAAAACTCAGTAGCAACCTTCAGAACTGAGACTAAATTAATGAATTGGTTTTAATTCATCATTTTCCCTTTTCAACTGCTGCCCCAAGGTGGATTTAATGCAAACTAAATTGTGTTATAGCTGAATTTCAGTCCCTCAACTTCATCTTCTAATTCAAGTGTTCACGATGCAACGTGTCGACATTAACTTACTATTTGCAGCTTAGTCAGCTTCCCGATGTCGGCAGGCAGGGCTTCGAAGTCGTTGTCACTCAGATAGAGAGCGCGGAGGGTGGCTGCAAAACAAGCATCTCTGTTAGTCCTAACCAGACTGGAATCTGATCAATACCACCAGTCAAGCCTGATTAATAATACGGCCTCACAAACTGGACAGAATCAATCTAAACAGACCTTCCGCTGTCTGGCAAAGACAACAGACAGCGAGACAGCTTTGTCAACGCTCGGTGAAAAGAAAAGGGTCAGCGGCCTCTGTGTGGAGCCGAGAGTGGAGCTGACAATGTTGTCTCGTGGAACTGTTACAACATGGGAGCCAAAAATGCTGCATCTGCTGTAGAGTCCTATTCATCTTTTAATGTGAAATCAATATTACACTATACATGAGTAATGCAGCCCGAGGCCCGGCTCCTCTTCTTCCCGTGACCCCGTCACCTCTGTTACCACCTGCATCCGATCATTATCAGCCGGCCTCACATCGATGGGCACGGTAGTAACCAAAACACTATTTACATCCTCTTTAGCACTAACTCCCTAAAAGTTAGGGTTAGGCCAGGGGTCAGCAACCTGCAGCTCCGGAGCCACATGCGGCTCTTCAGCCCCTCTCCAGAGGCTCCCTGTGGATTTTTAAACATGGAAATGAATAATTGTTTTTTGTTTAAATTTCATTTTTATTTATCATTGTTGTAGGTCTATGGTACGACGGAGTATTAGGGCCACATTGAGTCAGACCGTCTCTTAGACGAATATATCTGCGACGGGCTGAGTCCATCGCCGATAGTTATTTTTATTTCTATTTTGCTTATTTAATGGTCTGCCCTCTCGAGAATTCAAGTTGATAAGTAATTAACCTGTAAAGCTCAATTCAAAGCGTGCACGAACAGGAACTGGCAGTCGGAGTTGGGCCATGTTATACATGTTCTGTTACTATTTCTGATGAGTCCTTCACTACTAAATGACAATTAAAGTAGACACATTATGTCCATTCTAGTGGTTCAATATCGAATTTTGGGTTTGTAGTAGAACATGTCTACATACTTTAAAGGTCCCATATTATAAAAAGTGACATTTTCATGAGTTTTATACTATAAAGCAGGTTTAAGTTCTATATAAATACTGTAAAAGTATCGAAACACTTAATCCACAGAGAAACACACACAGCCCGTATTCAGAAACTGAGCTTTTGAAACAAGCCATCAGGATTTCTGTCTATTTGTGATGTCACAAATCTACAATATTTAGACCATTCCAAAGTTTTAAACGTAAACATTCTAAATGTGTCCCCGTTTATTTACCGTTGCAGTGTATGTGAATAACATCAGCTGACAGGAAGTAAACATGGACCCAAGCTGTTGCCTAGCAATGCAATTCCATTGCAATTCCACTGAAATGAACTAAAACAGAGCTTTTCTGACAGAGGGTGAATACAGGTATATCCAAGCAGACAGTATGAGGAAAATAAAGGTTTTTTTAAACATTAAAGTATGTAAACATGTTCTAGTAGAAACCCAAAATACAAATATGAACCTGAAAATGAGCACGATATGGGACCTTTAATGTTCAAAAAACATTTAAAGATGAAGTTTCTGAATACGGGCTGTGTGTATTTTGATACTTTAACAGTATTTATTTAGCACCGCCTGCTTTATAATCAAAAAAGACATGAAAATCTCAATGTCTACAATACGGAACCAATAAAAAAAAAAAAGAAAAGTGCTGCACCCAGCGTCTTGTTTCAGAGCTGCTCTGAGCGCTTCTAGTAGAAAATATCTTAACTTCTCAGACAGGTGCTGGGAGCACTTTTTTGATGAAGTGCTGGGATGAAGTGCTCCACAGCACCCTGCCAGCGTTCTTCTGTCAAAGAAAACCGCTATATGGACACTCGGCCTACGCCGTCTTTAGTGGTTACTGTCCGGCTGATCGCTGCTGAAAAAGAAAAGATCTCAAGATGATTTCTTTTTGTTTCGTTGAAGTACAGTAGCCTACAGGCTGTAATGTTTCAATAAAATTAGATTTTCACAATGAAGTCCCCCGCCCCCTGCGTGAGGTTGCTAGGCAACCAGCGGAAACTCTAGAAAGTCAAGTCAATATTATTTACATAGCTCCAAATTAGGGGCCGTCACGATAGCAGATTTCCACAACAGGGTTACTGTGGCCAGAATAATTCAAGGTAACGATATTATCGCGATATCTAAAGAAAATTTGAAAAAATAAAATAATAATGCTATCAGTCAAATTCATCTTATTCATTGTGCGTTTAAGTTTCTTTTTTGGCAAATGAATTACACTAAAAATACAAGGGAGGGGGTAGCTGTGGCTCAGGGGGGAGAGCGGGTCGTCCTTTAACGACAATATAGGCCTCGTATGCAGGACTCCCCAGCCTGCCATGTGTCGCTCACACCCTCCAGCTGGCTGTTAATGAGAGTCTTTTGGCACAGAGAAGTACTCGTATCAGTACTCGGTATCGGTGAGTACCCAAATGTAAGTACTTGTACTTGTACTTGTACTTGGTCTGAAAAAAAGTGGTATCGGTGCATCCCTACGCAACATTTTGGGGAATGTAATCATTTATTTTTAGGTAGGTAGTGAGGTGCAATGTTTTAGTACACAGAAGCCAGAATAACATACATTATCAGTATATACTGTAAATGTGGTGATGCTAGCTAAAATAATACCGTCAACAATAAGTCAACTACTGCCCAAAGGGCCAACTAGTGGCTACAGTGGTCAGCTACTCAGCTAGTCAGTGAAAGTCCATTTTCCCCATCAGCACATTGATTTGTTGAGGACATAATGAAAGACTGTAAACTGTAATTAGTCCGTCTCTATGTGTCAGAGCTGTGATAGTCTGGAGACCTGTCCAGGGTGTACCTCGCCTTCGCCCAACGTCAGCTGGGATCGGCTGCCCCCCCAGCCTGAATAGGATAAGTGGTTGCAGATGATGGATGGATGGAAACTGTAATTATTTGTTCTTTACTCTAGGATAAACATAACTGTCAGAGCAGTGTGTGTGTGTGTGTGTGTGTGTGTGTGTGTGTGTGTGTGTGTGTGTGTGTGTGTGTGTGTGTGTGTGTGTGTGTGTACTCACTGAGGTAGAAGAAGTTTCCAGGCAGGGAGTTCTGGTTCAGGTTGTTGTAGGTGAGGTCCAACACTTCCAGAGCCGGCAGTGAACCAAATCCTCTGGGCAGGCCGCTCAGACGGTTCATACTGTCCTCACAAACACATATAAAACATACATTACACTCACAAACACACACACACATATATATAAAACATACATTACACACACAAACCCACCGCTGTAAAAAACACACTTCATTGCCTTTTTTACGGCTTTCCATTCAACTTCAGACGATGTTTAAGGACAAAGTGACATTTTCTTGAACCAAATGGATTGCCTCATTTCAGAATGTTCCAATCAATGGTACAAGATCAACCTATTTAGGGTTAGTAGACAAAATGCAACCATTATAAGGATGTTTTGTGTGTTTCTGCTCTCTCTCCTGTGTCTCTTCAGGTGCCCTTCACTTTCATTGCGCCACAGGGTTTTGCTTGCACCCTTTGAATCACGCGCGCGTTAGACTCCTTGGTCCGTGTTTCAAGACGGGTCGGGTGGGTTGCAGACTTCGCCGCAGACCCCTGGCACCTTTTACGTGGGCCAAGCCCCGCCCTGGGGGCACGACGCTGTTGGGGCGCACTAAGGAAAGTCCGCCCCGGTGACACTTTGGCCATGGGAAACACCTTCACCCCGAGCCGTTCCAAGCCGACCTAGAGCCGGTTGCGGTACACCGCCTCGTATGCGGGACTCCCCAGCCTGCCGTGTGTCGCTCACACCCTCCAGCTGGCTGTTAACGAGGGTCTTTTGGCACAGAGAAGTACTCGTATCGGTACTTAGTACTCGGTACTTGTATTCGGTCTGAAAAAAGTGGCGGCCCGTCTCGCCCGCACCGTTGGGGAGGTGGAGCACGTGATAGAACCATGGATGTATAAAGAGAAGGATAGGACCCGAAAGATGGTGACGAGAGGTTAGCGGCACGCTGCCGTAAAGTAGTATCGGAGCCGTTGTATCGGAGCCGTCTTGCGAGTACATGAGCACAGTATCGGACCCAATACCCAATACTGGTATCCTTGCATCCCTAGCTTTAATCAATTACAGAAATCATCTAAAGTGTGCGACCATACTCCTAAATCTAGATCCTGTGTTTCAAACGTGTGATCAGGTTTGTGCTGTTTGTTCGCTGCATGTCCTTGTGGACTAACAACACCCACGTCAGTGAGTGTCCAGCTAAGCAATGCCTGGACAGACTGATGAGCAGACAGGGAGGATTTGATGATGTAAGAGACACCAGCTGAGTTTATGCACATACATGCAATGTGTGTTTGTGTGACAGGTCATAGGACAACTATTCTATTTCAATTCTATTGTGTGTGTTTGACAAATGAGATTAAGCACTTACACGGTTCAAACACACAGAAGCATGTCCACTGATACACACACACACACACACACACACACACACACACACACACACACACACACACACACACACACACACACACACACACACACACACACACACAGAAGAGAAAAACAAACAGAGGACGAAAAGTGAATGCACAGCCTGAATAGCAGTGTGAGGCTTACACTATCCAGATGATGTTTGTCTGTGGATCAATACACACCAAGGCTTCCTCCTAATCCTCCTGTCACTGACACCCCGCCTGTGTAAGCCTGCACTCGTATCTAAACACGCACACGAAGCATTTCTGGCCAACAGGTGAGGAGCTGAACCTCCCCCGCCCATTTGTTGCACACACGCACAAACACACGTCCGTGTCATTTTGACGTCGGGTTAGTTTATATTTGTTGTGTTACACACAGAATGAAGAACAACTGTTGGCGTCAGTATATGTACATTGATTGTCATGCATTTCTGAGTATTACTTATGTTGAAAATTGCTGGTGATGGCACACTGCAAAGGGAAATGAAGTGTGCTTTAGCTGAGGATCAAACTGAGGTCTGATTAAACCAGCAGTTAGACCACAGTTTAAAGAAGCTCTCTTTGTTATACAGCCTTATGAACCAAATCCAGTAGAAAGGTCCAAAAGAACAGCTGTAGTCACTGACAATTTCAATCTCACACTGACGGACGTGTTTAATTCAGTACCTGTCCACTTGAAAAACTAGACCAAAACTATCCAATGCCGCTTCTACAGGTCCCCCCCCACCCCCCCTCCATCCCCCGCTCTCTCTCTGGCCCTCTCTCTGTAGGCACAAGGAAAGAGGCAGGGTGACGCATCATGAATGCGTCATCAGTTAGTCCTAAAGCCTGTGGTGTTAATGCACCGGCTGAGCGGAGTAATTAAAAAAAATTCCCGAAGCTGGCTCATGATCCGGATCGCCACCAAAATCTAATAGATTGTTCATTGTGCCACACCCCACCCCTCCAAAAAGAGTCATTCAAATCCATCACGGACTTTTGGAGTTATCCTCCAAATGGACAAACCAACAAAAAAAACAACAAACAAAGCAACAAACCAACCAACCAACTAATCAACCAACAAACAAACCAACAAACCAACCAACCAACAAACAAACCAACCAACAAATCAACCAACAAACAAAGCAACAAACCAACAAACAAACAAACCAACAAACAAACCAACCAACAAACCAACCAACAGACCAACCAACAAACAAACCAACAAACCAACCAACCAACTAATGAACCAACAAACAAACCAACAAACCCACAAACCAACAAACAAACCAACCAACAAACCAACAAACCAACCAACCAACAAACCAACCAACGCCAGTGAAAACATAACCGACATCCTAGGCCTTCGGCCTTGGCGGAGGTAATAAATAAATAAAACCCTTCTTTGAAATCGTCTTCCTACCCAAATTCAAGAGGCTACCTCAGTCGAATCACAAAGGTAAACTCAAAACACATCTTTTCGCATCTGCCTTCAACCTCAGTCTGCCTTTAAAATACTGAACTACCAACTTACAATTATGTTTGTTTTCTGTATATTTTGCTAATGCTCTGTCTGTGTGTGTGTGTGTGTGTGTGTGTGTGTGTGTGTGTGTGTGTATGTGACATACCCGAGGTTGAGGTGTTTCAGCTTCTGAAGACTGCTGATCTGAGTAGGCAGCTCTTCAATCTGGTTGTTGAAGATGTTCAGAACTTCCAGGTTCTTCAGCTCAGAGACGTTAGCAGGCACCGCTGGAAAAAACACATACACACACACCTCTTCAAGATGTTCATAGCTTTTTACACGGAGTGTTGGTAGCATTCACCAACAGCACCAACTCCTGACAACCAGCTCATCACCATGAGCTGCGGGGGTTCTGACAAACCTCCTGTAATGAATAAGCTTGCTGTGTCGGCCCGGCCTCTACGTGGTGACATTTGAACAGCACACATATTGCAGTTTCTCTCTTCTCACTTCCATCTGCAGTTTTATTCCCCTATGGTCTGCAGCCACAGATCAATGGGCTGATAACAAAGAGCAGGAAGTTTATGGGATTATCAGACTGATCAATGGAAGAAGAAAGAGATGGAAGCAGTGGAAGGAAGAGGAAAAGAGTAAACCGGCGACCAGGCCCTGACCTGAATGCTGCCTGGAGAATGAGTGTTGGAGAGGTGAGGTCTGGGCATACTGATACTATATCAGCTCGATCTGTGTGTGTGTGTGTGTGTGTGTGTGTGTGTGTGTGTGTGTGTGTGTGTGTGTGTGTAGAAACACACCAGAGATTTTTTTAACCTCATGAACATGTAAAATACATACTGTATAAATTGCAGGACTGTTGGACCCAGTGTGCCACTCATATCTAATCATATCATAATAATCTATAGTAAGGTACACATGCTCTCAGTCCAGTCTGTTTCTATCAGAAACTGGCATTTGGTGGACACACACACACAGACACACACACACACACACGCACACACGCACACACGGAGAAAAAAATATGAACGGTAGTCAACGGCTAGAGATAACCATTTTTTGATCTCGTTTGAATTGTGCTACGAATCACACATATGATGTTTGTCAATTTAAAACATAATTTTTTAGGGGTGCACCGATACCACTTTTTTCAGACCGAGTACAAGTACTTACATTTGGGTGCTCGCCAATACCGAGTACCGATACGAGTACTTCTCTGTGCCAAAAGACCCTCGTTAACAGCCAGCTGGAGGGTATGAGCGACACACGGCAGGCTGGGGAGTCCCGCATACGAGGCGGTGCGCCGCGACCGGCTCTAGGTCAGCTTGGAAAGGCTCAAGGCGAAGGTGGCTCACGGCCGCAGCTTTACAGCGCCCCCCGCCTGGACTTCGCCGTACCGTGGACAAAGGGCTCGCTACGCCCTCTCTCCCCGCCGGGGACGGCCCCCTGGTCCCGGTGCAACTGTCGACCGGGGCAGACTGTTTTCAATGTGCCCCAACCGGGTTGTGCCACCAGATCGGGGCTCGACCCGCGTAAAAGGCGCCAGGGGTCTGTGACGTTGTCGGCAACCCACCCGACCCGTCTTGAAACACGGACCAAGGAGTCTAACGCACGCGCGAGTCAGAGAGTGCAAAGAAAACCCCAAAAGTGAGGTGGGATCCCGGCCCAGTGGGGTCAGGCGCACCACCGTAAAGTGGTATCAGTGCCATTGTATTGGAGCCGTTTTGCAAGTACGAGTACATGAGCACAGTATCGGACCCAATACCCAATACTGGTATCGGTATCGGTGCATCTCTATATGGTACCCACATGTAGCATAGCCTAGAAAATGGCAATTTTTCTTCAATAATATGTTCACCATTTATGTAATTCATGGGGAAAGCAATATGTTGCCACACCGGGGACTTCACAGAAGCAGAAGGATTTTCCAGTTCTGCTGTTTCTCTGTCTCAGACGGGCCTAAGTAGGCGGTGGGTGGAGAGAAAACACATACTCAGCCAATCCTGCTTTTGAGGTTGAAATCAAAAGCTTGTCTTGATGTAGAACCCCTACAGCATATGGAGTGGAACAGGGACACAGCAGCCCTGCAGCCCGGGTCACAGTGCCAGTGCTTACAGTACAACAGCCAACAGATAGATGGTCCACGGTGTGTCTGAGAATCAGGAAAGACTCTGTCTGCTTTTAAAGGTCCCGGTGGTTCACCGAGGATGTCAGAAATCAATTTCATTTAGCCGGCCTCTCCGTCTGTGGGCCACTGACCAGAGCTCAATCAATGGAACACCACAACCTCCTTTCCAGGTGGACAAACCTACAGTATTTATAAGGTCCTCCGTACAGTATATGATATTGATTTCCATATGGGCTTCTCTGTCCTGTTGTGTGTTAGTGTGACCTGGGGAGCTGCTGGATTATCAGCCTGTATGTTACTGTGTTTGAGGAAGAAAGCTCCTAAAGCCCCATGTGAAGACGGGGACACGACAGGTGACATTTAGTGCTGATGATGACTACGGTAGAAGGTATGTTGGCACTGGGCAGCAGCCAGCAGTCAGCAGAAGCTCTCCCTCTCTCCCCTCTAATGGAAGACTTTCCTCTCCTGAACTCCTGACTACCTCCATCCTCGGCGGGGAGAGAAGGCGCAGTGAGCCCTTTGTCCACAGTGTAGTGAGGTCCAGGCGGAGAGCGCTGTAAAGCTGCGGCCGTGAGCCACCTTCGCCCCGAGTCTTTCCAAGCCGACCTAGAGCCGGTCGCAGCGCACCGCCTCGTATGCGGGACTCCCCAGCCTGCCGTGTGTCGCTCACACCCTCCAGCTGGCTGTTAACGAGGGTCATTAGGCACAGAGAAGTACTGGTATCAGTACTCGGTATCGGCGAGTACCCAAATGTCAGTACTTGTACTCGTACTCTGTCTCAAAAAAAGTGGTATCGGTGCATCCCTAGTTGACAGTTACCTTAAGGCTGGAGTTACTGAGCATACGTTCAGAGTACCTGCAGGTGGGTAACTACGCCAATTATGTTATCCCCCATTTCTGTCTGATCTGGGCTATAAATAACCTAGAAATGTGAGATGTGAGTAATCTCTTCATCTCCAGCAGCAGATTAGAAAACACACCAAAGTGAACATCTCACTAAATCAGAGAGCGCTGACAGAAAGGTGCATTTCTGATTCATTCATTCATTTTTTCTGATGAAAATAAAATAGAAATTTCCACCTTAAAAACTTGTTTCATGTTTGGATGTGTTTGGTCTAATGGTGTCCTTTTATGGGATGTCAAGAGAACCAAAATTGTGAAAATGTGACGGTATTTGTTTTTCTGCAGTACCATAGGTACCATCGGGGCTCGAGACTTACGGTGTCCAGTCGTACCGGGAGACGATAGAAAATGTGTTCGGGATGCAGTAAACTCACCATCTATGAGTCCAGGGGACACACCCTGTGTTTTCCCTGACAATGATACACCGAGATCAGCAAATCTGTGTTGAAATCAGCAAGACCAGAGCAAGTTAACCTTAGCTGTTAGCTTCGTGCAGGACTGTGCTGCTTGCCGGCTGCTAACAGCGAACTTTAACTAGCTCTCCTCCTGCTGACTTCAACACAGGAGGTGCCGGTGATTTACATCATGATGCATTCAGGCACCATTCAGTAGAAATGGAATAGTATTGGGTGAATTTAAAGGTCCGATATCATGCTCATTTTCAGGATCATACTTGTATTTTGTGTTTCTACTAGAACATGTTTACATGCTGTAATGTTCAAAAAAAACTTTATTTTCCTCATACTGTCGGCCTGAATATGCCCGTATTTACCCTCCGTCTACAACGCTCTGTTTTAGTGCATTTCGACGGAATTGCAACAAAACTGCAACAGAACTGCGTTGCTGGGAAACAGCTTGGGTCTGATGACATTCACATACACTGCAACCAGGAATAAACTGGGACACATTTAGAATGTTTATGTTTAAATCTGTGTAAAGGGTCTAAATATTGTATATTTGTGACATCACAAATGGACAGAAATCCTGACAGCTTGTTTCAAATGCTGAGTTTCTGAATACGGGCTGTGTGTGTTTCCCTGTGGATTGAGTGTTTCAATACTTTCACAGTATTTATATTGGACTTAAGCCGGATTTGTAATAAAAAAACATGAAAATCTCACTTTTTTATAATATG